>RJWT010037102.1:0-13108 GCA_004365215.1 Cuniculus paca | reverse complement strand
TTTTTTTTCAGTGATTACACTTTTTGTTTGTGTATGGTCTGATTATTTTTCAAATATGGCATATTTTATACTCTTTTATTTTGCAGTACATGTCTCCATTTTCCTTTACAAATATCTTTAAAATTATTTTTTATTATACATGCACTAATTGAACTATCTAAAGAACTTGGAGGTCTTAATTCTTCCGCTGTGGTTTAGCTGAACAGTATATAAAATGCCATTTTATTAAATAGTTTTACTAAAGAGAGTAATGTGTCAAATATATTCAATTAATTTTTCTTCAAAAATGTTTAACAGCTCTGCTGTACAACAATTTTTAAATTTAGTTTTTATATTTTAGTTCTTTGTTGTCTCTCTCTATGTCTCCATCTATCTTGGCAGATTTTTGTCTTTTCTAACAAGCTTATTGCTTTCATACTACCAGATGTTTCAAACTCAAGCAAAAAGAAAATGATAAACTAATTGGAATTTGTGTGTTAGAAATATATCACAGGCTTCTAAAAACATTGTGGTGTGTCCTTACTCACCTTATTCCCTGATTCAGAGAATGTTTTTTGACTCAGGGAATTCTCAGGGGCCAGATTCAGGGAATGCTCTTTTCTAAAATCAAAATTACCATGAAAAGGAAATGCTTTTGAATGGATTTAGAACACTGAGGCAACCTTAATAGTAGAATAAAAGGCACACATGAAAAAGAACTTCCATATCTATTTCAGCAAGTGACAAAAGCAATGAGATAAGAGAGGAAAAGTATTTTTAGAGAGATTAATGGCAGTGTATCTTTTATGGTGATAAATTTTAAAAAATTAAATTTAAACATTATTTTTCACTCACACTGGTCACATTGTGCTAATATGACATGCGAATGCCCTATTAAATGAATTTTGATTAAAAATGACAAACTACATGCACAGAATTATTTGCATAGAATTCAAAGAAAAAATAATTTTAGTTTAGGAATTTTTATAATATGATGCTTTCTAAAGTTAGAAAAGTACTTTGTTCATTTCTTGAAATTAATTTTGCAAGCAATTTTGGGTTTCCTAAATTTTAAAGATAAAGCTTCTTGAAATTGAATTCTTTACACAAAATTTAAATTTGAACTGAATACTTGAATTATGTTGTCATTTTACTTCATTTTGGGTAAATATAGTAAATACTAATTTAAATGATATAGTCAGTCAAACTTGCAGTTTTCTTCTTTGGTCTTTCCCCTACACTTAAAAACTTCAAGTGATTGTTTACTTTTTAAATTTCTTTTCTTTTTTTCCCACTGTTTTCTTGAGTGTGCCATTTAGACTGATGAAATTTTGTATTAAAAGTTTTGGATGGAAACTATTTTAATTCGATAAATGTAGGTCACTTCTGTGCAGCACCCAACTACAGGCTGGGTTGAGTTCTCTGTGTAGTGTCTTACCAGGTAAAATGAAGGTATATGTCAGGCCAAGCTCTTTCAGGCACTGTGGAAGAAACCACTGACCAGCTCATTTAGATCACAGGTCGTGCAGTGATCTCTGGTTGTAGAGCTGAGGCCTTGCTTCTCCTGTTTGGTGTCAGCTGAAGGCCATTTTCATGTCTGAAGACTGCTCTCAGGTTCTTAGTGGCCACATAGTACACGTGGAGATCCCTCCATCTCAAGAATTCAAAAATCGCCTTGCATCAGTTTCCTTTTTCTATAAATATCACCAAATTCCTCTGTTGGCAGTTTATGAAAGCTTTTAGACTTACCTGATGTCTGATTTTGGGTTGAGCCTACCCAGATAATCTCTGTATCTTAAAATCAACCAATTTGGAACTCTATAGATATATGTTACATCTCGTCAAACTGTATATAGATTGAATAACTAAGAAAAATAGCTTTGAGACATGTTTAGAGATTAGAATTGTGCTTACTATGTTCCATAATTTGATCCCCAAATAATTCAAATTCACTGAAAAATATGAAATGCATTTTCCCTTCAAAAGTCTCATTCTATTATAGCATTACTTCAGATTCCACAATTTGAATCTAAATTTTGTCTGGTTGCAACTCTAAAATTTCATCCAAATTGGATTGATTTCCCTCTTAGGGTTGAAATTCTCTCCATCACCAGACTAGAAAGAAGAAAAAAAATATATATATATATGTGCTGAAATATAGCTCAGAATCTCGGAACTTGTACAAACTCGGTGCTTGTACAAACAATTTTACAGTGTAGGGGCAGAGTCTTGGCACCACAAAACAATGCCAATAAAAATAATAATTTTAATAAAAGACAAATTATCAGATATTACATTCCCAATATAAAATTTTGGTACAAATATAGGATATGAGTGAGAAACATCCTTCTGTTTTTGGCTTTTGGTGTCTGAAGGACAATAACTTTTGGCTTTCTAAATGTCTTTTGGTTTGACTGAGTTTTATAAGTCGCTCTCACTCAGAAGTGACATAATATTCTGATTCCTGATATTTGCAAGGTTTCTGCAAATGAATAAGTATGAACCATACCTTTATCCTTTTCTTAATGTCCCATTTTCAGCAGCCATATTTGAATTTAGCTTCTTTTATCACCTGGAAAGATTCATAATTTCCCAAATCAAAATTTCATGACAGTTCATAATAATATTTCACAGATCATCCTTCAATCTGTCACTCACTTCTCACATTTTATAATTAGTAGCAAGAATAAACAAGGCAACACCTTCAACACTTTGCTTGGAAATAGCCTCGACTAAATAAGGGTCCTGCTTGAACTGTTTCTTTTAAGACTCAATTTTACTAACATCTGACTACTCCATAAAATGTAGGAAATTTATTCCTTCCTTTTTAATAACATGATCCTCACTGCTATGTAAGACCTCTCTGGGTTATTCAGCTCCATATTTCTACTAAAAATAAGTTTATGGTAATTTATGTTTTCTTAAAGTAATTCAGGATTTCTTTAAAATGTCTGCTGACTTTATTTTTTTAGTCCTCAATAACAGCAACTTTAATATCTATATTTCTACGTTATCTGTTCAAGGCAGTTTTCGTATTGACTTATTTTGTTTTCAACTCGGGTTAATTTTCTTATGTACTTACTTGATTTTAAGATTCAAAGATTCAGTTTTGTGGTATCACTCACATGACTGAGTTACGGGTTTACCTTTTGATCACATGTCTCAAGACTTTAAAAATGTTGACCAAATTATGTCTCTATTCTTTTTTTTGTGTGTGTGGCACCGGGGATTGAACTCATGACCTTGTGCTTGCCAGGCAGGTGCTTAGGCTGCTGAGCTAGATCCCTGGCCCAATACTTTTTTTTTTTTTTTTTTGTGGCACCAAGGATTGAACTCACAACCTCACACTTGTCAGGCAGGCGCTTAGGCTGCTGAGCTAAATCCCCAGCCCTCATATGTCTCTATTCTTAAAAACTATGGGAACTAGACTTTTCCCAAATAATTTTTTAATACCTTGAGGTACTATAAGATTCTAAATTTCTAGTTTTATTTTCCACACCCACTGAAGAATTTCTAAGTCCATTTAACAGTTCTGAGGTTACAGGGCTGTTGTATTTGGTAATGTAAGCATGAAGCACAGTTCCTTTTCTAGCACGCAGCATGTTTTCTGTCTATAACTTCTATTATTTCTTTAAACAAGTTGTACCATTAACAACGTATCTGTTAGTTCCTGAAAACTCCATTTCTAGTATAATGACATTCTTGGAGCTTACCCCACGCAGAATCCCTCATGGCATTTCAGGGTGTCACTATTGCTAGACCACCAGAACGTGTTAAACACATCTTTGTGAAAGTTTTCTGTATCAAACATAAACACCAAAAGTTTACCCACAGTAATTATGCCTTTTAGGCATAGTAGTGTTTCACTGAATAATCCCTACAAAAATGACAAAGAAAATGATTATAGCATGAATTTATGGTGGCAAGGATTTATGGTAGCACAGCTTCTGGGGATGTGATAATTGTACTCAGATAAAAACATGTGTACTACAAAAGAGTCATGCTGCTAAGTAGTCGTATCTGGTTGAGATCCCTCAGAGGAAAATAAACTTAATCAAAATATTTTCTTAGTGATAATATGTTGGCTTTCCACATAATCTGAGTTTTTTATTGATTTCAATTAAATTTAATACCATACATAATAGTTTTTATTCTAAAGTATTCTTTGTAGAAATAAACAGGAAAAGTAAAATAGGCATGTGCATTCTACATGTTATTTTGTGAACTGTTTTGTAGCTTTGAGAATATCAAATATTTAGTATCATACATATTATAGATTAATATATGTAGTATCATGATGATGAGTAAAACATATTCAACTTAGAATATCAAAGTGTAGGTTCAAGTGCTCCATAACATCTTAGTAATAGAGTGACTTTCAGGAAAATATATAGCTCTCTAAGCTTTCATTTTTTTTTCTACTTTAAAAGTGATAATAGCAGTTACTTAATAAGATTTTTAAAATATTAGAGTAATAATGTCAAGACAAGTGTGATTGTTAAATGAAATAATCCACGTAAACCACTAAGCAGTGTAGCTGGCATATACATTTACAATGTATCTGTGTTTGTTCACTTTACATCATTGGACTTTCTAACGGTGAGTTACATAGTACAAATATTTTATTCATTTTACAGTGTAGGAGATTGAGGTTCAAAAGGTTAAGTCTAACGTACATTACATAGCAGATAGAACTGCAAATTGAAAACATTGTTGGTAATTCTAAGCATGCTGGAGATAAAGCAATTAAATAAAATCTTCATTTAAAATATACATGTTCCATGCCAAAACAAAAACAACATGGTATCAACTTACGGAAGACCAACCATAAAACTGTGCATCAGTAGCCACGCGATTCTTGAAAAAGAAGCCAAAAATATATGTTTTTGAAAAAGCAGGCTCTTCAGAAAATGGAGCTTGGAAAATTGTATATACATCTGTAGGAAATTGAAACTAAACTCTTCTTATCTTGTACAAAAGTCCAACTCACAATGATTCATAACCTAAGAGAGTTGAAGTTTCAAACTTACTAAAGGGAAATATAGAGCAAACACTTCAAGATACTGATGTAGGCAAAATTTCCTAAACAGGACTCAGATAAGTCAGGAAATAAAAACAAAAATTGAAAAATGGCATACATCAAATTAAAACAACTCTGCCCAAAAAAGGAAAGGGTAAACAGAGTGAAGTTATGGCCTACAGAGTGAGGGAAAATCTTTGTGAAGCTATTCACGTATCGGAGGATTAATATTCCAAATATGTAAGGAATTCAAACACTCAACCACAAAAGAACTAATAATCCAATAAATGGATGAATGAACTGAACAGTCACTTCTGGAAAGGAGAAATACCAAGAGTCCAGAATAATAAGAAAATGTGTTGAACATCTTTGTGTATCAGGAAACTGCAGATCAAAAGTACACTGAGATTACATTTCATCTCTCAGAATGGCTATCATTAAGAAAATAAGAAATAATAAAGGCTGGTGAGAATACAGGGAAAAACAAAGCTTTGCGCACTGTTAATTGGAATATAAATTGATACTGCCTCTGAAATTCAGTATAAAGATTTCCTCACAAAACTATTAAGAGAACTACTATAAGATCTAGCTATATCACTCCTGTATATACACCTGAAGTAATCAAAGTCAGCATGTAGTAGAGGAACCCTGCACCCATGTTTAGCCTACATATTTCACAATAGCCAAGTTATGAAATTATCCTAGATGTTCATCAGTGACTCAATGGATAAAGAAAATGTGGACCTAGAAAGACAAATATCACATGTTTTTTATGTGGAATCTAGAAAAAAGAGATGATATGAAAGTGCAAGGAGGGGAAGGCAGGTAAAAGAAGATACCAGGAAGGGTACACGATTAAAGTGTGGTATATGCGTGCATGAAAATGTCACAAAGAAACTCATTGTATTGTTCAATTAGCGTCACTAGTAATTATAATAAAATTAAATTGAAAATATACATTACAAAATATATCTACATTGCCAAGTAAGTATGACCCAGTAATCTCAAATTACACTTTTATACTAACTACTTAAGAATTCTGCATAAAATTGTAAATTACTTTAGGTAGAGATTTTTAAATTCAAGTTTCATTCTTTTGCTTTGACGAATTTCTTCTGTCAGTAGGTATCAGTTTCTCACAGACTTGGTTTTGATCATAGCTATTATTAGTTACAGGCTATATGTGTGCTAAAGATATTTGGAGAAAAAAACAAGTATAGTTTCTAATACTTCAGGGTAAGCAACTGGTAGCCACAGTTTTGTTTTGTTTTGATGGTACCAGGGATTGAACTCACAACCTCACACTTGCCAGGCAGGCGCTTAAGCCACTGAGCTAAATCCCAGGCCCACTACAGTTATTCTTATCAGAGAATTATGACTGTTGGGGAGAAGAATTTATTAATCTGTACCTAGATTTTTAATATTGAGATGTACTTTATGTTTGACAAATATGTATTTGACAAACTTAATATGTTGATATCTGAAATATATTCATTTCACGATTGCGTTTTTCTTATAAATAATATAGAAATGGGACCAGCAAAATCAACCACTAGCTCTCTACATTTTTTACATCTTAAAACTTAGTTCCCTTTCTGTGTCTCAGAGTGAACTCAATTAGTTCCAATCACTCATAGCTGTCCTCTGCTTAGGGCTAAATAAATACCCTTGTGATTTTTCAAGATTATTCATAAAAGTATGTCTCGTCTTTAAATTTCTGTTTTCAAGATAAATGTCCTAAGTGTCTTCAATGATTTTACTTATGACCTGTTTTGAGTGCCATTCCACGCAGCTTCCACTCTTCTAGAAGCGTTGCTGTTAATCTCTAAGACTTCCTTCCTATCACCGCCCAGGACTCTAAAGTGCACCTGGGACACCTGAAAGAGTTTTCTAGCATTTGCTTATTTTTAAGAAACAGTAGTGACTGTCCTGACCTCAGGATCAAACTACAGAGGCATACTAAGTGCTAGCGGCAAGTGCTTAACTTTTCATTGTCCGGCCTGATCATTGCTTCATTAAGTTCTTGATTTCTAGGGATGACTGAGTCTGCTTCCTTCAGTGAGTCATTTATTATCAAGTAGTTAAAGGTATGCAATGTCTAAATTATTGTGCTCAACACATGCCACATGAAGTGTAAGCCCTTTATTAGGTTTATTTTCACTTTGTTTCCTTTTAAAAACTCTATTTGTATACTGAAGAAAATGATAGCAGTGTAATTTTAAAGCCTGAGAGAAAATAAGTTCAAAAATACCATTTTCTCCCATATAAGTTAATTTAACAAGTATTTAATGAAACCCTATTATTGGATGTTCTGAAAATTGTGAACACGATGGTTAGTAAAATAAGCGCAATTCCTCTCTTTGTATATTCCATACTCTTGGAAAAGGCATTGTGCAGAAATATAAACAAATGATCTGGGGACAGATTTTCTTTTCTGATCACTGTGATATATCTTATAACTTGGAAAATCTAATGAACGTTGTTTGACTTTAATAAGAATATCCCAGTGAGGCTTTCTGTATGTTTTTCAGTCTCTGAATTTAGTCATTGGCATTCTGTCTGTTCTAAATGTGGCAACACTCTATCACACAGGCATTTCTGGGCTTTGCAAATAGCATTCTTCCTGCCTGTCTCCCTCTCTTCATTTCTTCCTTCCTTCCTTCCTTCCTCCCTCTGTTCCTCCCTTCCTTCCATTTTCTTTGTTTCTTTTGTGTGTGCATGTGCATGCACACTCAATAGTGGGGATTGCACTAAGGGCTCTTACACTGAATTACATACCCATGGCTTTTTTTATTACTTTTCATTTTGAGACAGGATCTCTCTAAATTGCTAAATTTCCCAGATTGGGCTGGAACTTATAATACTCCTGCTTCAGCCTCCCAGAGGGCTGGTGCAGCACCACACCTGGGTGTACTTTCTTCCTGACAGTCCATCCTCTACAATTTTATGTTTCACAAATATAAGGATGAAATTTTAGTTATCATGATCTTTCATTACGCTTCCTTGTTATACATATCACTCGACACTGTTGAAGTAGCTCTCAGATTTCCTCAGCAAGTTTTCACAGATTCCTCTTCCACCATTTCTTGGGAGTCAAGGAAACGTGCATCTGCTCTCCTTCCCAGTGTCCTGTCCTGGCGGAGCAGTACCTCTTTTCCTGCGAGTTACTCTAGTCCCAGGGCTTTGTACAGCTCACCTGTGACCAGGGTACAGTTGACTCCACCTTCAGTTCAAATCGGTGCCCCAGTTTCCAGAAAGCACTTGGTTTATAGACACTTAGACACGTGGGATTCCACATCCATGTGCAGAAAAGAAGTGTAAGAGTGTTTTGAATTCAGGTCCACTCTGAGATAGTGGAAACATTAAAGCTAAATCAGTTTTTGTGGTCTTACCTCTGGACCTTAGTGTTTTTATCTTTATAGTATTTTCTTGAGAGAATTTTTAAAAGATTTTTAAAAATAAGTTTTATTTTAAAAAGAAAAAAGATAAAACAATTTCAAGACGAGATAGTAGGAGAGTAACAATAATTAATACATGCATATTGTTATCTTCAGAGTATTTACTCAACCTATAAGATATAGGCATGAGACAGTGTCCAAACAATATTAGCACAAACTTTCCTTCTCAATGAACTAAGAGAAACTAGCAGTATAACTATCTTAGCTATCTTGTGTGTGTGTGTGTATATAAATATATATATAGTTGTTTTTCCTTCCTTCATTTCCCCTATCCCTCATCACAGCTTCTCTTTTTCCCTAATTCTAATATCTATTACACATGTTATGTCCTATTCACCCATTCAGCTTCACACACTAATGATACTATACAATGTTTACACATGAGTGTGATTTATTTTATTCATAATTACAGTCTTGAGTTGCATTGATTTACCTATGAAAGTCTCACGTTTATCCCTCTTTATGACTGAGTAGTACTCCACTATATAAAAAACCCCGCATCTTTTTTATCTATTCCTCGGTTGATGGACATTTGGGTTGTTTCCAAGATTTAGCTGTTATAAATTGTGCTACTATGACCATGGGTGCACATAGATTGCTGTGGTATGATGTTTTTAATTCTTCTGGGAAAATATCCAGAAGGGGAATAACAAACCTAATAACTGTAAGTGATTGTTTTGTAAAATGACCATCTTTGAAACTAGACATTGCAAGTTTGTCCAAATTAGCAACCCTCAGAGTTTTATGAGATAGATAATGTTTCATTATGGTCCCAAATAGAGCTATCTCCATTTCAGCTAACTGGCAGCAAAAGGCAGTAGAGCAGCTGTAGGTGTAGGGCAGACTACCGGGGAGCATTTGATGAACAGTGGTGGTGACCGAGTTCAATCACTTTCTCAAGCATGCCTCGCTTGAGAAAGTAAGTTTTGATTTAGAGAATTGTTTTCTAACCTGTCATATGAAAAGTTTACGTTTCCTCTTCTCAAGAATCAATTTCCCTACTTTTTCTTCTTATGCTGAGCCCACGATTTGTGCATAAACCTGAACGCATAGGGAGTTGAGTACCAGTATCTGTGGGCTGAATTGGGCCCATGATGAGTATCGAAATAGAATAATGAATTGAGACCTGTGTACTTAAATGTGTGTTTCTCATTTCTGACTAAAATGCTACTCAAATGAAAGCCAATTTCCTTTTTATGAACTCAACTCATAATTAGGAACTTGAATTATAATAGTCATGGCAATGGTAGTTATAATATAGACATATTACGTTTGATTAGATTTTGCACCAGGGAAATCTTCCTTTGTATTAACTGGGCATTTAATTCCAGCCCTACGGAAGGTAACTGAAGTCGCAGGCTGTATCCTGGGCCTGCCTGGCTCTCTGACGCTGTGGACGGCAGCCCGCGGAGCATCAGGGCCTGCGGCTGCATGGTGGCAGACTCTACGATTGTCGTTTCATTTTTCTGCGTTTCCTTTTAAATTCTTTTTAATAGTGTGGTTGCATTGTCCATGACATAAATCTAGGAGTGGGATTTGCATTTAGAATGCTATAAAATGCATTGTTCCTTCGGGTACACTAAGGAGGGGGTACCATATACCAATTCACATAAATCAAGATAAGAATACTAAAAGGAAAGCGATTTGATTAGGTACTAAATTCAAAACATTACAAGATCATGGTCTAACAGCCACCAGGAACTTAAGTCATTTTGCATCCATAGCTTTGTTTAGTGTGGAGAATTAAAATGACAGTTTTAAGAGATAAAGACAATCTTGTTCCTATTGTGCTTTAGGGTTCTTGCCAGTTTATCTCGGTTATGAGGTGTAATGTGATATTATATACACATCCACTATACACTTTCAGATTTTTATAGACATGTCAAAAGAGTTCCACTTGATGTGAAATAAAATGAATTACAACCTTATAAAAAGTTTCCTGATTTACTCTAACATGGGTACACTCTTTCTACACTCTTTCTACCATTTTAAATACCCAGGGGAAACTAAAGAGACTTTAAACTTTAAGAGTTATCAGAGCAATAGTGTATAGTTTTCTAATGTTGGAGATCCAAATATACTTGTGTTTTTATTGCAAAATAATACCATAATTTACATGTTACAAATGAATGAGTTTTCTGAAGATTTTCAAAATTATATTTAGGTAACATATCTATGTGATTTTCTTTTCAGTTTTACAAAAGTCTTACATATATTAAATTGGCCATAATTTTTTTTACAATTTCAAATGATGTCATCAATTCATAATTTCCTTGCATTCCTAAAACAGATATAAAATAGAACATGCATCTAGAATATATATTAAGAAGCTTCCTTTTTTTTTTTTTTTCCAGTTTTCTCTTTAAAGTCAGGGTATTTTTTTCTTCTCTCTCTCTCTCATCTCATATTCTGTCAGGGACACTTCTGTGGGCCTGAGATTTTTTTGTTTTGTTTTTAAATGTGTCGGAGATGTTCAGCAAGTAATAGCATTTCTTTCCTATCAAGTTTTACAGCCTTTATATAGCCAGTGCAGCCCATTTAAACTCATATCCATTCTATGTATACTTGCTTTTAGTGATTTTTCTTCTTTATAAGCCCCCTTATAATTAAGAAGGTGGCCCCAAAGGGCCCAATTAGCCGACATGTGAATGTAATTATAACTTGACTTTTTTTCTTTCTATGCATGTTTTTGTAGTATATAGCAGAACCCAGTTGGGTACAAATCTCAGTCAGAAATAAATTACATACTGAGATTTAAAATAATATGACAAATATTCATCACAGTTGCCTAATAGACACTGATTTCCCTCATGTGTAGTCAGGTTATCAGGTTCACTGTGACCACCTCATGTAACGAGCACCTGTTCCAGTGTGCAATTTGAACTAAACAACTAAACTTCTTAACAGTCCTGTGACTGGCATTCAATCATTGCATAAACCCAGCCTTGCCATCAGAAGATTCTCAAGCAGGCTAAAGTTTGCGCGGTGAATCCATAAAGATGTGTGAATAGCCAGCAGCTTTTTAGAGAGAACAATTGATAGCCATGAAAAGTTAGAGCTTTGGAACAGGAACGAGATCTCCCTGTTGCGTAGTGTTAATTCATATATCCAAGCTTCCCAATCGTCATCATTCTATGAGTTCTAAAGGGCTGCCCCCTGCACAAACAGATACCTCTCAGCGAATACCATCTTAATCACGCCTGAGAGTTACTTTCCTGGAGTCACTTAATGTTATTAACAATACTATTACGATTCTCCAGAGACCGTAAAGCAACTTATTTTCAACATATCTGAGGACTAAAAGGACTGTTTTAGTTCACCTTAAATATGCAAATGGATGATCAAACAAGTATCGCGTGTCACCTTTGTTTTTTCAACCCAGATAGATAGTTTATCCTGTCAATATTAGAATTTTAAACCAGACCCACTGGGAATGGTTACATGGATTACTCACTGCTTTAACCAGGGGGATACTAGTTAGAGACTCATGTGATGATGCTCTCTACAGGTCTGAAATAGTTAACTGGGCTTCAGCTCCGAATTTTCTAATTCTCTTGTATTTATCCCCCAGTTGAATCCCCTATCCCAATCTGTCAGTCTCTGATTTTACTTGTTCACTTTTTATGCTTATTTTGTCTGGCTTAGAATGGTTATAATGATACTTACTAATAAGAACTGACATTATTTAACTATATTACTACATTTATGTCTCATAACAACCAACCCAGATTTTATTTCTATCCTTGTTTTATGAAAAAGAAAACAAAACCTTCAAGGCTATGTCATGAAGTGGTGGAACAGGAACATTTTAAAGCACGTTTTTCTGACTTTAGAACTGGAGACCTTCAGCATGACTTAACTAGCAAATTGACATCACGTACTAAACAAATGCTTTGCATATATTGGGTCTTTTCCTCTGCCATATTATCACTGTGGGCGTTAACTACTAGGCCAGCTTCTTCATTGCCTCTTTGAACTTTTTCTTACCATCTGCTACTACTCAGTCATCTATTTACCTCATTCTCCTAGCCATTCATTTGGTTTATTTTAACAGCAGAGTTTTTTATGGAGAAAAATATCTAGGTAATATCCTGCTGACTAAGCAATCTTAACTCCATGAGCATTTATTTTCCCCTAGGACAATATTTCTATATATATATCAGGAAATATGGATCAGAATTAATGTATCAAATCTAAAGCAGACTCATACATAACTGAAAATTGTTTAGACTTTCTTAGTTTCCCTCAAGAGGAGGCTGGCTGTACTGTTACTTGTCTCCTTTCCATTCAGTCTGGTGGATGCAGTGCCTAGAAACTTGCAAAGTTTCAGCACAAGGCTCCTGATAAGATTGAGGATTGTTAGCTAATAGCTAGCGTGTCGAGGGAAAATAGGAAGTGGGAAGTCACAGAGGTTTCAACCTTTGTGAACAATAACTGAACTATAACTGAAATAAGAGTGAAAATATGAGGGTAGTTGGAAGAACCAATGGGAATGACTGGAAACTAAAAATAACTTAAAAAGAAATCAAGCATTTTAATGCTTGAAAGGGAGAAACATGTGATCTGTTTGTATGAAAATATCTTTAGGCATAAATATATTTATTGGCTACTAAATTCAATTTAACTAATATTTGCTAGACAATGGAAGAAT
>RJWT010037101.1:0-13114 GCA_004365215.1 Cuniculus paca | reverse complement strand
AAAAAAAAAAAAGAGAAGTTTCTTTAGCAAGAACCTAATAATAAGAAGAACAGTGGTCAGTTTGATTTAAACTTTGAAGCTACAGGTTAAGAGAAAAGCTTTACCCTCGGGACTCACATTCCAAAAGGTCTGCCAGCGTCTTGGTCCTCAGGGCCACAGGCCTCTTGGTTTTGTCGTTAGTTATGGCGTACTCCTGCATGCCCAGCTCCTCTGCCACCTTGGCTTGAGTTCTGTTATTCACTAAAGAGCTTCGCAACAACTGGCCAAAAGGAATTGGGGTACACTTAGAAACCACGTCATTTTGGGTATCTCTCTTGCTCCTGTGTTAGAGTTGACCAGCTTGAGAGTATCATGTGACAGGGACACCAGATAAGCAAAGGTCTAAGTTCTCATTCATCTTGCTCTGACAACAGTGACATACTCCAGGTGCTTCCAGCTTCTCCACAATACCGCACTCTACTCTGCTGCTTTGATTTTACCTGACATGGAAAAAGCCCATCCACTTGTTTGGTAGCTGTGGAGCAGGGCTGGAAGGTATGCTGGAATATGACTAAAGAGCACAGCTTCTATCAAGTTTAAATGCTACTAAATGAGAAAG
This sequence comes from Cuniculus paca, assembly GCA_004365215.1. Classification (NCBI taxonomy): domain Eukaryota; kingdom Metazoa; phylum Chordata; class Mammalia; order Rodentia; family Cuniculidae; genus Cuniculus; species Cuniculus paca. The sequence goes on along the minus strand of RJWT010037101.1, from coordinate 12,516 downwards.
GATTAAATTTTTAAAAAATCAATTTCCCCAAGATACAATTTATGTTCAAGAAAATGCACTTGCTTCGAGGGTACAGTTAGATGAATTTCGAAAATCTCATACATTTCCGTCACCCCACACAAATTCCCTGTACTCCTCTGCAATCGGTTCTCCCCAGCTGCCATTAGGCAAACTCGGCCTGCTTTCTGTCAGGACCACTTTTTAGAAGTATAAAGTAAGCATCAAGTTTCATGGCACTGACCCTAATTCTGATACTGTAGGATTTAAGGAGGTGATATTTTAGTAAGTATTAGTGAAAAGATTTAAATTATTTATTTACATTTTTTGGTTTTAAAGATTTATGCCACCTATCCTGGAAATCAGTTTTTTATACAGAGATCCTTTATCTTTAATCAAATTAAAATAGAATTTTCATATTTCAACTTCATATTCAAATAAAAAAATTAAGACTTTAATCAAATTAAAATAGAATTTTCATATTTCAACTTTCATATTCAAATAAAAAAATTAAGACTGCTAAGAGTCCTCTAAGAATGACACAAGTAGTAATACAGGACACTGCAAGAAAATTATGCAACCAATCCATTGCAGAGGTACCCATCAAACAAGGTTAGCTCCGTCATTTAACACTCTCTTGGAGAGAGAAGCCTAGAGCTGTGGGAGACGACAAACATGGGAACTCACCAAATAAAACCTGAACACAATTATCCTCAGTCTGTAAGACCTGGGAGAATGACATACCTAAAACTACAACAGATGAAACAAATTCTTGCTTCCTGAATTCAAGATGGGGTCGAGGAAGCAGCTGCGAGTCACGCTGGTATTATACCCTCTGCTATGGAACATCGCGCTTTGTTTATTAGATGCAAGTTTTATGCTCTGTGGCTCCACAGTGTCAACAGAGCTTATGAAAATCGAGATTTATTCTCAATGCTTGATATTGAATCCCTGACAATAGATAAATAAGAACCAATATGCTCTTAATTTGTCTGACAATGATTCATGAAGCAGAAACACAACTTGATCTTCATAAGCCATTCTTGCTGTTGAATTTTAGACTATTATTCTTTGCCTGTCTTTGCTCCCTTCCTCCTTTAACTCTATCTTTTCTTCAACACAGTTTTATTAAAATTAATACCCACAAAGCAGCTCAAAATTAAAAAGGCCAAGAATACCACGTTAGTAGAAGACCCAACCAATCAGGAGCCCCCAACCTAGTCAGCTGTAATTACAGAATACTTGGGCTGGAAGGGATGCATAGTCTTTGGTTTGGATTTCGAATTGGAGGGGATGGGTCCTCAAAGCAGAACCACTGGGGAACAGGACTATTCTGGGATATGGTTATGCTGAGAAAACTGGGTCCTTTCAGGATATATGCTTGTAAGGAGAAGAAAACACCTGCTCAGGGTGTGTACGTGGAGTGCTCTCGCCTCAGAACCAAGGAGCCCGAGACGCACATGCTCACACACACATGACGATACATCGCTGCTTCCTGGCCCCAGCTGCCACCTGCCAGTGTCAAGGCCCCTCACATACTGTTGTGCAGCAGTGCTGACAGCAGAGAAAAGAATGGAAACAGAGATGCTTCCAGTTTTATTTAAGACAAGCTGTGACAGGTCTTAAGGCAGTGAGTAGCTAGCAGAAAGTGAGATCTGTTAAGTTCTTGCCAAAAACTCAGAGCCTGCACCAAAAGCCAGTGGAGGAGGGAAGCTATTAATCATCTTTACTTTCATAAGCTATTTAAATTTAGAAGATGAGTTGAAAATCCAAATGGTAGTTCTTTAAATGACAATTTCCATCCTAGTCATTTGCAGAACTCTACTTTACAATGAATCTGCTATTTGCCAAAAAGTAGCATTCAGGGGGAGTCATCAAGGAAGACACCTTCCAAAGTGACAGTGGTTCGGTGTGCTAGTGGTGGGGGCCAATGATACAGCAGGTTCTGCACTGAAAGCTGAAGAACCCGAGAGGACCAGCCGCATCCCATGGTCCTCAGGAGCAGACTTAGTCCTAAGGAAGCCACACCCGCACTGGCCGCAGCGATGCGCAGCAGTGGCTGCAGTGCCAGCGCACAGACCACAGGGACACGGGTGCTCCGCTAGACCCTGGCCACCCAGAAAGGCCGACCCCAGAGTAAAAGTCCTTCAGGGGCTCATCCGCAAGGCTGTGATTTAGAATCAGAAGGTGCATCTGAGATAAGGATGTCCAGGCTTCTTTCAAGAACCAAAGAATCAAGATTCCTGGGTATATATCACGGACACTCGCCATTCGAAATAGTCACACAGGTGGAGCCTCCTGAATGCAGAATCTGAAGTGGAAAAGACTGAGTCACCAGGGAGGAAAAATGAGAGGATTTTCCAGGAAATAGAACTGCTATACCAAAAGCCAGGGGTGGTGACATAGGAAGCTGAGTATCAAGTACAACTAGAGGAGAAATCAGAGCCAAGTGGTAGAGGGCAGCTGCAGGGGAGGCCAGGAGGTGATGGAAGGAATCCTCCTGTAGAAGATGAGGACATCCAACTGGGGCAGTGGCAAGATAATTCATTACATTCGAAAGACCGTGGTAGACAGATTTGAGTGTGGCAAGACGTAAAGATAGAAAGCCTGTGGATACTGATGATAAAATTACTATTTTACAAAGAAAACATACTTGCTTTTTACTTTTCAGTAGAAATCTAGTAAATGATCATTAAGCACCCAAATGAGCACAAGACAGTTACCAGACTATAAACAATGCCTCGTGTCACATAACACAGTAAAAAAGCACTTGGGCTCAAACTGTGGCTCTAGCACTTCAAAACTAAGTGAGTCTGTATAAGTGACCAATTCTCTCTGGGCCTTAGCCTCCTTGTATGTAAAAGGGAGAAAGCAATATCCACTTCACAGGGCTGTTATAAGAATTAGATTGAATCAATATGCAATCTAATTACAGTGCCTGGCTTCTAAAAGACACATCTGAAATGTTAGCTGCTGTTGTTATCTACAATAGCATCACCACTATTAGGCAAGATTTGTTTGCTCTTCTGGGAAAGGATTCTAGAAAGTTCCAGGAATTCCTCTGGATTTGTTTCTAATACAAAATACTCTGAGATACCTTTTTTTCTCATTGTCTTCAAAGCTCTGCATTTTACCAAGAGCTAAACTGTCCCTAACACCTCTTTTGTTAACACTCCCCTAAAAAAGACGAAGTGTAACTTGAAGAAAGCTACAGTTAGGGCTCTCTGTAAACCTGAGAAAAGAACTGCTGATTCCAGATGCAATGTCAGGGACCAAGGTAAATCTTAAATTCAGGTTTTGAGAGTCTGGGATGTTTTCTATTATCTCAACATAGCAGGCTTTCATAATCATTAAGACTAAATTTTCATAAAAATAAGCTTTATTGTTTAAATCAAACATATATATTGGCATCCTTTTTTAATGTACCTATTCACTCTTGATTCTAAAGAGAAAACCACAAGCCTAAGACATGAGCTACCAAAGAGAGCCACCTAGTGTAAAATAAGTAGACTGATTTATTACTGTCAGAGCTTTAATATAGGAACATAGGGTGAAAGCAGAATATACTATTAAAAGTGACAGTGATATGCCACACAGGTCCATTATTCCAAGAGTGGTAGCCAGATGGTCTCCATTTCCCATGATAATTTAAAAAAAGGGTACACAAATGCTAGCAGGCAGAATGCAGGTCAGATACAAAGAGCCAAATTATGTCAGTGATGGAGAAATCCTTAAGCAGGAGGCTGGGGAATCTGTCTTCTCAAAGACATCCTTTTAGATAAGACACCTGTTTGTCTGGATGATTCATACTCAATACTGTCTGGAGGCAGCAGGGCAGGATTAGATCACTGGTTCTTGAGTTTTTTATTTGTATTTGTTCTCATTCTCATTATCCCAAATCGTTCCTTCAAAATCAAACAAAACTTCTTCAAGTTCATCTTGCTAATAGCTGCCACCCCTGGGTACAGTGCCCTACAGACACGAGGCCCAGGGCTTTGACGTGGTAGGTATGGGGGCTATCGGCTCTTTTCAGCATGGCAGCACAGAGAAATGTTAAGAGAGAATGACACACAGGATATTCCTATCGCTAAAATTCTGCAATTGTCACAAGGCAGGCATTCTGGTCTAAGTAAATGCTTTCTTCAAAATATTCTATTTGTGGTGATCCTAATGGGTAGGTTAAGAAACAGAAACTTCAGTGTACGAAACAAAACTTCCTTGTATATTTGGCTATACTGGGACAATTGTGTAAGCCTAACATTTCTTGTCAAGTAGGACTTTTGAAATACTCAGCATATAAAGCAATGTTTTTCTCCATCACTATTCAAAGCTTGAGAACCACAACTACATTTGCTCGGTTGCCCTTATTCATTCCTTGTAAAACAAGTGCATAAAGGAACGGCTCAAAGCTAACAAGGCTTTCCAATGGGAATTATTGTAGTGGTGTGTCCTTTAATCACAATAATGAATCATTTGCCATCCTCCTACCTAATGCAACTGCAACACATGCTCCTCTATGCGTTTTAAATTAATTTTATCCTCAGTCAGTCATAAGTTAATTTTAGTTTCTTCCCTTACACATAAAGTAACATGCTACTTTCCTTCAGGATCACTTTCTCTTCCTTCTCACTATGACTTAGCTGCCTGCAAAGCTCTCACTCCTGATTCAGGAAGGCAAGGCAGAGTCTCAGGGGACGCTTCCCCCACTTCCTGGACTGACACATAAAGAAGACTAGGGGACACCAGGCAGATAGACATTAGGGCTGGAAACCAAGTAGTTTCCAGGTGGAACTGCACAAAGGCTGGAGGGTAACGGGGGGCTGGAAGAAGCACCAAGCGGGCTGGGGCAGACTGAGGAGAACGGTACCTTCAGTCTGAGCAGCTGGGCAAGGCCAGACACAGACGCCTTGCTGCTTCTTCAGTCACTAACTGAAAGACAGTGGACGGATGTTAAGCTGGGACATAAAGGCTATGCTTTGTGAGCACAGGTATACCAGGACTCCCCCACACCGAAAGACCCAGAAAATCAGGATGAAAGAAACAGACCAAAACCCTCATCTTCACAGTGTTTACTGATGGGAGAAAACAGAGACATGGTAAAATACATACTTTGTACTTATGAGGAAAAAAGAGACGAGGTTATAGGCTGAGGGAGGAGTGCTAAGGACCGGGGAAAGAGGCTGTCTATTTAAGCAGGATAGGTTAAAGAAGGTCTCGTGGACAAAAGGACTTGGAACAGAACCTAAAGGAGGCGAGGGATTTGGCTGTATGGATAACCAGGCTGACGAAAGCGTGGGCAAAGGCCTAGAGCAAAGGTTTGCTTGGTGTCCTGCGGGAACCTCTGCTGGTCGATGTGAACTGTCTAGGAGACAAAGTCGACACAACAGCAGGGAGCCAGGTCGTACAAGGTGATTATAACACTGTCTTTTGCCCTGGAGGGCAGGAAGGTTTAGAGGTTTTGCAAAAACAAAGGTTATCTGGCTTCTCTTTAAAAATGATCCCTCTAGATACTATGCTGAAAATAGACCAGGGGAAGGGGGAACAGATGGAAGGGTTCGGCTGTGATTTAGACAACAGTGGCTCAGATGAGGGTGGAAACAGTAGAGCTTGTAAGATGTGGTCTAATTCAGGATAAACCTAGAAGGTAAAATCAATCAGATATGCTAAAGGCTGGGAGATACAATCTGAGCAAAAGGGAAGACGCAAGGATGATTTCACAGGTTTTAGCCTGAGCCACCACAATAAAGGGATAATTCTTAGTGACAGGGAGAACACTGAGAGAAGCAGGTTTGGGAGTCAAAACTGCTTTGTTTCGGACCTACCAGATTTGAGACGTCTATTAGAAATCCAACTAGGGATTTGAGTATCTATATATACAGATATTTAAGCAGATCTATATTTGACAGAGTCTGGAGTGTGAGGCAAAAGTAAAGGCTTAAGACATAAAGCAGGAAGTCGCACACGGATGTATTCAAAGCCATGAAACAGACGGAATGAGATTACTTACGGAGCAGAAGTCACTGGAGAAGAGAAGAAAGAGGTCTGACGATTGAGAACTGGGGCAACTCCAATCTTAAAAAGTTGGGGAAGATGAAGAGAAACAACCAAAATGTACTGAGAATGAATGGCGAATGTAGTCACAGGAGATCTAGTGTGAAAAAACTCTGGGCTCCAGCATGTAAAATGGGTTACGCAGCATCTCAAGTTGATACAAGAGCAGGGCAGGAAGTTGCAAAAATGCTTTCACATGGGCCTGAGGCCTGGGCATCCTGGAAGAGTTGGAGGCCCACGAAACCCACCCAGAAAAATACTACACTGGCTTTGTGCTCTGTTTGAGTAGAACCTGAAGGCACCTATTACTTGCGGTTTAGTAAACGTCACTCCTTCCAACTGAATCTCTTTGTCAACTGATTTCCTTTAGAGCTTTGGTAGTTGTGCAAAAATCACTGCAATGATCTAAGTGAATGAGGTTGACAGACAGGATGTCAATGATGCAGACAGGGTGGTAAGAGGAGATATTCAAGAGATACTAGAAGAATAACACTGTCAAGACTGTGAATTGACTAGAATATAGGGAAGACAGGTAGAGGAAGGAATCAAAGATAACTTCTACATTTCTAATGTGCTACACTGGATAGATGCTGCTGGTATTCCATTACTCAAGGAACAATGGACAACAACCCAGTGCGAGAAGATTAGAAGTTTAGTCTTGGATATGTGGGGATGCTGAGGAGGCAGCTGGGCCTGGAGCTCAGAACAGAGGTGAGACTGAAGAGATCAGCTGGAATCCCGCCAATGGGGTAAGCCTGCTGACACTTGTGGGAAAGACTGCCTTGAAGACACTAGGAAAAAGAGGGCATGGCCTAGGCGTGATTTCATACATGCTGGAATATAGTATTTATTAGCTGTGAAGAAGAGATGAACCCACAAAACAGGCGAAGACAGAGTAGCAAAAGAAGTTAGAGGAAACTAAACGCAGTGATAGAAACTAAATGAAGGCACTCTTTCAAGGAAGGAGGGAACACCATATCAATTCGATGAAAGTTAGTATCTTTAAAAAATACATATTTAACTTATGACAGGTTATTTTAATCTTGCCAGCAGATCTGCTAGTCCTGTTAATTTCCACCAAAGCTTTTTGTGACAACAGTTCATAAAACTGTCAGATCACAATTTTGTCACCTGTTAACATTTTAATAAGCAGGTTAAAAACTCTAATTTTAAGACTGCAAGTCTGATAAACACGTTTTGGATGAGACCATACTTCTGGCATTAAAGTGATTTTGGAAGGAACCCAGAACAAGATTCTCTAGCACAATCCTAGTTTTAGCTTTTCTAGAGCATGGGTGGGATTCATGCCTTACTGAGCTTTGGTTTTATTATCTGTTCAATACCTTGGGTAGTAGGAAATAGAACATGTTATGAGCAGATGGGAAACAGTAAACTTGTTGATATGTAACATTCCATTGTCATAAGATCCTAGAGATCACAAATAATTCTGGAAGAATACTGGGTATGAGAAATGTGTGTATTTGAATCACACATTTCCAATAGAAGCCTCTATATGACCATAAAATGAATTACTGTGTTGAGTTCTTGGATTGGTTCAGCTAATTCTCAGACTAACAAGATACTCTTGACACCTATCAAGTCTATTCCCTAATGAAGAATATTGAACATGCAATTTATTTTTTTCCTAAATAAGACGCGGTAGTTCATTCTTCACAAATGTTCACGTTTTCTTAAGAATTTATTATTAACTCAAGAAGGAACCACTTTTATGTCCATCTAAAAGCAATTATCTTTAAATGGTAATCAAAGAGTTAATTTAAAATTAAACTGGAGAGTACCGCTGATTCCTCTATACTTATTGGGGTACACAGTAGGTGTTCAATAAATATTAACTGAGTGAATGCTATACTTAGAAAAGTCATAGAAAAATTTACATCTAACCATAGACAAATCACCATATTCTTCCTGATTACAATATTTATGTTTCATATAGACTATTTTTAGGGTTCACAGTTGCAGAAACAAGATCCAATTTAACCAAAGTGAGACACATATAAAAATTGTGATGTTTCAGAGTATGAAAGACTTGTTATTTGTTTCAACATAATAAAGACTGTACTAACGAAGTAGGTACCTCACAGTATACTACTATTTTAATTTGTTCAAAGTATTTGTTTTCTTAATGCCTATGTCTCAAGGGACTTCCCAAAGGTCACTCCTAGTACCTTGAGAAATCACTGCAACTAGTTTCTAAATATATTTTGTTCATCATTCTGTTTCACAGAGTAAAAACAGTATGTAGCAAATAAAAAAGTTCAATCTAGAGTTATAATATGAAACAAAAGTGAGAGCAATGGTGACCATTTCAATTAGTTCATCCAGCAAATCTTGTCTCTGTAACCCCTTTTAATTCCACCGTGGTCTAATCAAACTGAGTCCCTGCTGTCTCTCAATCTTCTGATCTTTCTTTCTCTTTTCTTTCTTTTTTTCTTCCTTTGGTCAGAGCTGAGCATCGAACCAAGGGCCTTATACACACTAGGCAAGTGCTCTACATTGAGATATATTCCCAGTTCAACCCGTTTCATGCCATGCTTTGTCTTTCTAGTTCTAGTGTATGGTATGTCAGTGCATACAAATTTTCTCCAAGTCCTAATGATCAAATCCTACCCATCCTCAAACGCTCACACATCACCTTATCCATGAAGATGTCTTTGTACTTCACAGCTACAAGAAACCTTTTCCTCAACTGCACAAGTGCACCAGTTTACTTATGTCTCTTTATAATATTTGACACTTGTATCCATCATAAATACTTCCTTCTACTTTTTTATAGTGTATATTTACATGTACACTATACACATGTACACACGCAAGCCTACTACATAGAGAGGTTGTACTTATTTGTGGTTGCTTACACTTTTACCTGTTCCAAAACTTTTAACTTGGTATGGATTCCCTTCTTTGCTACACCCATGAGGCTAATCTCAGTCTTGCATGGAGTAATTAATCATTAAATGAGTTCTCATCCCATACTGCTTAGTACACAATTTACACATTAAACTGAGTGAAGCCACACAACATGCTAACGTCACCAAGAACTAACTTATCAGTACATAAATACCCAGCTGGCCCTTCCCATCTTCATTCTCCATTAAACGGTAGCAATCTTATGTGAGGGAGTGACTGAAGACAAACTCACGGTTAAGTGTCCTTCATGATGATCTGGGAAATGAATGAACAAGTACTCTGTAGCCACCAGCTGCATTATGGAATCACCTAGAAATTCCATCCTCTGATTATGGCCTCTGAAAAAAGAGACATCGGTATAAAGAAATCAGTAAGCATTTGAAGATTTCAGGAAAAGACTCCAAATTTTTTTAAAAACCATAGCTCAAGAAGGCAATGTATTCACCTTTAAAGCACAACAAAATTAAATACACTGACATCCTTCAATTGAGAAGAGCCCTGAGTTAATACAGGCTGAGTTTCAAAGGAGAATAAAATGAATACTATCTAAGAATTAAACCACTGATAAAATAAACACTAGTAAATAATGCCTGGTCAGAAGCTGAAGAGTATCAATTGAAAAATAAAGTAAAACACAGATAATGATCTTATAACAAAGCAAAGAGGACCCTGATATTTTCCATGTATTAATATTCATTCCATTATTCAAACCTGCAATCTAGTTAAGGGAAACTGAAAAGAAAAATCTATGACAAGAATCTTTAATCTTTACAGCATAAAGACAGTTGAGAATATATGATTTGAGAAATCACAAATAGTATAAAAACACAAAAGAAATAAAATTTTGCTTATTTTCTTATTTCACTAGCTCATCATTTCATCAAATTATTCACTCAGAGCAAGGGTCAGAGGGCCAAATTCAGATCACAGCTTGATTCTATGAATACAGTTTGAGTGGAACACAGCCATACTTGTTCTTTGATGATTTATGGCTACTTGCATGCTGTTATGACAAAGCCAAACCACTTCACACAGAACACGAACCCTAAAATATTTAATGTATGCCCCTGTATGGAAAACTTTTTGCTTCCCTTATGCTTCTCAACAGAACAAGATGCATGACAATGGGGCAAAAAATATTGGATCGGAGCACATGCCCTGGCCCACCCCTGTGTCTGGCTGCTCATCTGCCTTAGACTTCCCTGGAAGTTCGTTTAAAATCTCAGTTCCTTTGAAGGGCACATGGAAAGGTCTGCAGCTGACTGCTCTAAATGGTCACATTGGGACCACAGGAGTACTTGTAACTCACAGGGTCAGATGGTTAAATCCCACAGTTCTCAATGTGAATGCCCTTGCCAGAAGTCGAACATGAGTAAAAATTACTCCAATTGCTTCTTCAAACTCAGTAAGTTTCTGTAGAACTGGAGAAGTTTCAATAAGTTGTCGATCAGTATTTGGCTCTTGTAGCTACAGGAAAATAGAAATACATAAAAGCCATATGTAATTTTTTTGTTGTAAGAGTAATTATCAATTCTAAGGCAGTGTTTTATAAAATTCCTTCTCCCGTCCGTGGGCAGAAATTTCTGAAATGCCAATAAAACATGGGAGCTTCTTTCTCGTCTCTTAGAATGGCAAACAAACCTAATATTTAAAGAAGGCTCAAATAATATTTTCCAATCTTCTATCAAATTTCAAGGCCAAGTACTGTACACAGATAGTTCAAAATCCCAAGTATTAGACTAATTCTCCAAGGAAGAGACAAGCTGAAGAACATCTGGTAGAGAATATGTGTATCTGGTAAAGCAGCAGTTTCCCAACTTTAGCGTTCACCAGAGCACTTGCAGGGCTTGTTAAAGGCAGACGGCCAGGTCCGACCCCCGGAGCAACTGAATTTGTACATCTGGAGTGAGGTCTGAGAAACTGCCTTTCTGACAAGTTCCCAGTGCGACACATCCTGCTGATCTGGGGACCACTCTCAGACCCACTTGCTTTGGAGTAACTTGACTACTAGGGACCAAAGTACTCTGGCCACAGAAAATCATTAAAACTAAACTCAGCTTACACTGGAGATTATTGCACCGCTAGACAAGAGGTGCTCCACATAGTAATGAGCCTTTAACTGGCAGAAAGCAGCTACAAAGAATGACATTCAAATGAACATTTTCAACAACCCTGGGCAACTTCAAATTATTCATGGCTTTAAGATACTCTGAGTTAATGTCATTTATTACTAGAAAGCCTCTCATGAGAGTTTAACCACTGGTAATTTTTCTTTTTTCATTCGTTTAATATACACATTCATGTATAAAAAAATATATAAATTGGTATACACATACATATATCCCCAAGTAAATGAGAAATCTTAAAAGCAAAGAGTAAGTTAAATTAACTGAGGAAAAGGGTGTCACTACATATAGATATTTTAAATTCCTAAATCTTGAGTTAAAAACCCATGATATGGATCATTGTTAATTTGCAGTAAATTTTATGCAATTTGATCTGAGTCAAACCCCTCAATTTATAAAATTCAAATTAGGCTACAATTTAGCAATGTTAATTTATTATTTGTTCTGCTTTTTAAATATGCCCAGACTTGCTTCCACATTACTTTCCCTACAAGAGCAGACATGTAGACACGTAGGAGCCCACAGACTATGCTTGGAATAGCGTGTACTGGGCGATTAGCACACAGTAGCTCTTCCTGCCTTGGAAGGAAGATGACTCTGTTTCCCAGGCCACATGAATCCAACATATTATTTGTCCCAGGTGTTTCCACTGTGACACCCCAGCACAGAGTTATAATGTCACTGAAGGGAATCGAAAGATAAAAGCAGGAGGGGAAGAAAAACAGCAGAGGAAGTAAAACGAATGGCTGCAGTTATAAAGCTTACTGCAGACAGGAAGGTCACACTTACTTGGAGTGGGTGGAGAGGATAATTGAGCCAGACTTCGCGCAGGTCCTGGAAAATGGAGTGATGCCTTTAATGCTCAAGGGAGCCATTTAACACACTCTCGAGTACTAAATAAAATGTCATTATTTGAAATACTGAACTATTTCAGATGCTGACTCCACTTATTGCAAATTCAATAGTGCTAGCAAACTAATTTTTTAAAAGTGTATTCACCACTCAAACTGCCTGTAGTGACTCTAATTAGTCTATTAAGCTGGGTTGGAAAAGAGCCACCCCCAGCCCCAGAAGTCAAAGACACCTTTTAAAACTAAGTTACACATTTGTTTAACCTAATACACTGGATTAAGCGGCTGCCTTAATCATATCTTTTAGCTCACCATTCCCCAGAAATGTGCATCACCTGTGCTTTTTGTATGTAAAACTCATCTCAAATGTCTTTTATTTTAGGCACTAACTCAGTATCACGTGAACTGTTTTAAAATGGGGTAGGAGGGCCCAGGATATAGCTCAGCGACACAGCGCTTGCCTGGCAAGCGCAAGGTCGTGAGTTCGATCTCCTGTACCAAATAAAATAAAATAAAATAAAATGGGGTAGGAAATACCCTTATCTTGTTCATAAATTCTGACA
>RJWT010037100.1:0-13110 GCA_004365215.1 Cuniculus paca | reverse complement strand
TTAGCTCCTCGCATTTTACATAATGCTTACTTTCACATTTCATTGCCTCCTTTGCTTCTTATAATAGCTCTACAAGGGAGATTAAAAAGATATTATTCTTGATAAATTAGCTACAAATCGTAGACTCAATCTCTTTGTTAAAATAAAACACAAAAAGTTGCAGCCGTAGCTTTAACTTTTTTTCACCATGCCAATGAGAGAAAAGTGCCGATGAGTCTTTTCTGGGATGACCTACTAATCTAAGTATTTATATTCTTTAAAAACACTGAGGTGTTGATTATACTAATACTACCAAGTAAAGTAAGATAACCAACCAGAATTGCAGCTTTCCCTGGGTTATTTTTGCAAAGCATGGCAACAGTCTTTGCAGTCTTCAAAAATCTTAGAAAAATCTTTCCTTCCAATGACACTTCTAGGCACAAATTTTTATGCACAGGGAACAGAATGAGCTGGTCATGGTTATGAATAGTCTCACAGCTCTCCTCGTTGCACAGGAAACAAGACTGATAGTCTTGTGAATAGTCTCAACTTAATACCTTATCAAATCAGACTGTTTGAATTTGTTTTAAGATGCAGAAAGCTCTCTCTATCTTATAACTTCAGGAGAGAGGGCATCTCTTCATCTCTTTTAGACTCCTTTTTTTTTTGTTAATTGTGAAGACTTTCATTTTCTTTAAGGCCTTGCTAGGGAACTCCATTACTTAGCATAAAAAGTGAAAAGCAGGCCCAAGGCTTCATTTTTATTTACAGAAATGGCATAAGGCATGAGTAAGATTTTACTCATTAATACTGAAAGAAGGGGCATAGAGCAGTAATCTTCCACAGTCTGATTTTGCAAATGAGGGATGTGTTATTGTCACAAAAGTGGCAACATTGACACAAACAAACAAAAAAAAAGGCATCAACTAGCACAGGAAAAGTATTTCTTTCGAGGATGTGCAAGGTTTAGAATCTGGGGGGTGGCAACCTGTGGCACTCCTGACAAAGGAGCAATTTTCTCTGCTTTCCTTAGGGCCCTACAAGGTGCTGTGCCTCTTCCCTCTTCTCCATAGCTAACCTGTGCACGGTGTTGAACTCCGCCACCCATGCAATTGCACATCTCTGCTGGAATCTGGTCTTTCAGGGTCTGCTGACATTGATGGATTAGATAGAAATGATAGCAAGTTGATAACTAAATATCCAGTAAGTGATATTATCTTCAATAATTTGGTGGTAAAATTTAGAGAGTGAATGAAGTCTTAGTAATCAAAGATTAATCCTTGAACTTTTAGAAACAGATTAATATTTACTTAAAATATCTGCAAATGTCTTACTGATATTTTCTTCTAAGAGATCTCCTTAAAGTGCAATTTTTTATTCTTTGTATTTCTTCAGAACATACATTATTAGTTTACAAATTTAATTTTCACTGTTATGTATAATATATTCTAAAAGTTAATGGAAAGAAAGTAATTTTATGCATCTGTGTTAATTTTAATATTCATCTTACAGAAGATTGCTTTTATCTCTAAGAAAATTCTATGTTACGGAGCAGTTTCAGTCCATGGAAAACACCAATATATCTCAATTGTGCCAACGTCTAATTTTTGCATGGCATCACGTTAATCATTAACAGTCTTGGTTTATTCATCAATAAAATTAGGATTATAAGATCCATCTTTTAGGGTGACGTGATTAAGTCAGGCATGCAAGTAAGCACTTACTGCCATGTCTTGTGTTTAGCTAGCTCTTAATAAAGGTTAGTTGTTATTGATATCTGGTTAGTTTAATTAGTTATGGAGTCTTAAACCCCACTCTCTCCCTTCTTGTGTTTTTTCTTATTTCCATTCTGTGTAATTGTGTCTTGCTTTCCAAGAATTCTATCTTACGGTATCCTCTGGTATCCTTTTGGCTTTTTCCTCAATGATCACTGTCCAGTCTATTTCATATAGATGGTCTCCAAAAATGAATTTATACTCTTGATTCAGGTACTTACCCCCTGATCCAGGAATCCCTGACTTTCTAGATAGTAGAAGCTTTGAGTAGGTGGGATGGTCTCCTTCAGAAAAGCTTAAAGCAGTGACAAACAGTGTGCTCCTGTTTAATTTATATTTCTCTCTCCTATAAATTTTTATTTCCTTTTCTTTTGTCTTAGTATAACTTTCTTGTTCTGTTAATCAAATGACAACAAAATCTACTCTACCAGCAACAAGTCACTTGATAAAGGGAAATGAGTCATTGTTCCTATTCTTCAGATCTAAATTGAACTTTTAGAAACTTTAAGACATTCTCAGACAAGCTCAAGATTTTGTAATTCACCTGTATTATAGTCATAAACTTTCTCTTTAATTTCCTCTCTACATTTTTTGTCAGTTGAAATGGGAAGGTTATAGTGATACTCTTGCTGGAGCATGAGCCCTGAGAACTGCCACAGAAAAGTAAACATATCTCTTTAATCACTACATGATGGTCAGTAATCCATAGCTTATTAGCATTCTGAAGTTCTAGCTTGTTATTTACACTAAATTGAACTAAAAATATATTGCAGAGTTGCACTGAGGTACTTTGAGTATCTTGAACTTCTGATTCAGGTCAATATGAAATAACATCTTGAATTTAACTATCCATTTGGGTATACTCTCCTACCTAAAACAACTAAAAACCACACAAAATGTGTGAAACAATGGAACTTGAGACACTGAATATCAGGCAATGAAGGACAACGGTCCCTAAAAGTGAAACATAAATAAGGTGAACCCTACTACTGCTGTATTGTATGTCTGGAAGACATTTCCAGGTCTTGGCACACGTAGAGGGAGCCCAGGTGTAGTCCACTGGTCTCCCGACCAGAGGAGATGGAGTTACAGGTCAAGAGTGGCAAAGAAGAAAGAGTAGTAAATGGGAGAATGCTTGCACAAGAGGGGAGACTGGAGATACACAGAAAGCACCTCTCAGGTATTCAGTTGAATGCCAATAAGTACATTCACAAAAACTACCCAAACCTGGAGAAAGATTCCTCTGCACAAGGCAGAGAAATAGTGCTGCAGCTCACACAGTGGTGAGAATAGTGCCCATTTTCAACAGAAAGAATAGAAAACCTTGTAATTCCTTGGCACTGGTGTTAAGTACTAAAAAGGGTCTTGCCTCAGTAGTAGGCTAAAAAATCAAATTGGACACTGTCAAAGGTCGAAATGTTTGTAGGAATACATAAATATCAATCACCTAAAAAGTAAAATTCACAGTATCTTTGCTCAGTCAAAATTTAGTAGAATTAAAAAAGTGGGAAAATAAAACCCATAATGGGGAAATCAATTGGTTGAAAATCAGAATGACAGAAATGACACAATTCATTATAAAATGATTTAAACTGCTGGTATAACTATATTTCATATGTTTGAGAAGAGGAAAGACTAAGCATGTTTTATAAAGACATGAACAAGAAGGTAAAGGACTTGAATTGAATTTGTAGACATAAACACTAAATTATCTGAAACTTAAAAAATACCTCATCTGAGATTATGGTACATTAGTCATTCTTTTTGTGCATCCCTGTTTATTTTTTTATTTTAAAGAAAAATAAAACAAAACAAAATGAAACAGAACAAAGCAGATCAGAACAGAATAATACAAGCAATACAAGACTTCAAAACAAGACAACAGGAAATCAACAGTGGCTACCATAGTGTCTCTTGTTTTCTTTGAAATAGCTGTTCATACCTTCACACACAATGAATTCAAACAAAACAAAATAGTATAAAACCAATCAAAACAAAAGAATGAAAGCACTACAGTCATTTTAGAAAAGAAAAAATGGTGAAATTGAAGATACACCCATATACAGTCAAAATGAAATACAGAAAAAGAGGGAAATAAAATAGATTAGAGAAATTTGGGTAATTTGCAAGTCACTGACTAAAAAGGAGGCAGATTACAGAAAATACATTTTAAAAATATTGTTCATTTTTTCTATGTTAGATGAAACTGTAAACACAGATCCAAAACAATAACCAAATTCCTAATTTAAGGCATGTGAAACACACACACCACAAAGCACATTACAATAAAATTTAAAACAGTGTTAAGTAAAATTTTAAAACAGAAAAAAACAATACATGACATGCAAAGGGGCACAGATAAGTTTGATAACAGATGTTTCATGAGAAACTGCACTAGTTCAGCAGTATCTTTTTGTTACTCAAAAAGACATTATTGCATGCAAGTGAGACATGATTGGCTCAACCCTGAACTTTTTTTTAACCAATAAAAATATCTTTCACAAAGGAAAACAATTTTTTTCAGATACACAAAAGCTGAGGAAAGTCATCACCACTTGACTTGAGCTACAATAAATATGTTAAAGAGGTCCTTTAACCACAAAAATGATTCTAGACAGAAACCTCCATCTAAACATAGGATTGTAGAGTTAAAAACTTCTACCTTACACGGATAAGTATGAGGACACCTTTTAGTATTATTTTAACCTAGATATTTGATTACTTACAGGAAACAATAACTGTATGTAAAACAAAATCCATAGCAATTGGCCATAAAAGAAGAAATACAAACAATATTTAAAGGTTTGCATACTAAAGTAACATGTCATTTGAATGGAGATTGTGATCATATTAAAGATGTATATTATAATTCATCAATCTTTCTTTCTCAATGGCAAAAAATAGTAGGCTTTTTAAAAAACAACTTGGAAGACAATTTTGGAGCATTTTTTTAGAATTTAAATTGCATGCATATTTTGGTATAACTCTTGATCTTTCAGAAATTTATCCAATGCACACTCACAATATGAGCACCTTTTAATACAGAAATTCATTTTTTTGACATTCAGTTTAAAGAAGAAATGAGACAAATATACACATGGAGAATAATTCCCATTACAGCATATTTGTAAATAAAACAAGTTGTAAATAAGTTTAGTATCTTTCAACATTATTTATTTATTTATTTATTTTGCCCCACCACAAACACCCCCATTATTTAAATATATTCTGATTTGGTCATCAATGGGACATCATCCAGACATTAAAGTTATGTCATAGAAGTATATTTTGATATTGTTCAGTAAGTATAACTAATTACACAATATATTGTTAAATGAAGAAAATCTAAACTATATCATAAAACAATGCATCATAGGTGTGCCCAGTAAAATAACTACAAGTATTTATAGATAGTTGCTTGTAGTGATTATATCTGGCTAGTGGAATTTCTAAGTTCCTTTTGGTTGCAAGGAACCTGGATTAATTTTATAGTGATTTTTAAACTAGTTAAGTAATTTTCATTTGGATAAAGTATTTCTCAAGAAGATTACGCCACTTCTCTTAGTAATGTATTTTAATAAATTCTACATCTTTCAATTAGAAATTTCTTATAATGATGATGTGTTTCAGATTGGCAAATGAGGAAAGAATGTTTAAAAAATCATTGGTTTTATTCTTCATTCAATATATTACAGAATATATTTAAGCATTAAAGTACTTTTTAATTTAACTTCCTACTAGGAATTATTGTAAAATTTTGACTTTGTTATAAAGCTTAACTTGCAAATTGGGTTTTATTTTACATTTAGTACTTTGGCACTTTTTAGGTAAATTCATCTAACTGATTTTAGCTCACATTCTTTTGTACTTCTGTTGACTGTTTTGTTGTGTTTTGCTTTGTTTTTTGGTACCAGGGATTGAACTTATGACTTCGCACTTTCCAGGCAGGTGCTTGTGCCACTGAGCTATATCCCTGGCCCCATTAAACTGATTTTAATGGCATTACATTTAGTATGTATGGATGCTGTCTTTCAATAAGAGGTCATACACCATCCCATCAACACATGATTAGATCATCATCCTGCCAGGTCATTCTGTGTCATGTGGGGATCTTTAATTTTCAATAATAATCACTAATAACAGCATTATCACAGAGATAGATCATAGTCCTTCTATTCCATAGGTTCTCTCTTAGCGCGAATCAACCCAAAGAGTCTGGCAGGATCATCATGAATGTTTTCCTCTACTGCTTCGTTTTCTGGTGAGAAACTCTCCACCAAATTGGTTTTAGCTGTGTTGGCATTCATTGCATACAACCGCTCATCTCTATCCTTCTCTGATGAATGAGTATTCTTTTTCCTTGGTTTTCTATGCTTTCCCTTGAAGCTATGATCAAGTGAGGCATAGCACATCTGCGCTTCAGCTGTAACCTGAAAAGAAAGGTTTGTTAATTTTTCATTGTTGCCCTGTTCTATAACATTTGTGACTTCTAGAAATTTCCATGGCTTATAAAACTAAATAAATTGTTTTCTGGTTTCAGCTGCCTTGTTTTGTCAAATTTGTCAGTAGGATGATGAAATGAAAACCAATAATCAACTTAAGCCCATGGCACTTTGCTGCCCCGGGACTCCATTCATGGTGCTCAGCCATCAGAGACTGCTGCAGCCATCATCTAAGGACCCCAAGGACTGCTCAGGCTGGTACAGATATTGGCATAATTCATGTGGTGCTGGTTTTTCAGGCATGCAGAATGCAAGTTATGGGATCATGGATGCTTCTACTCAGATTTCAGAAGGTCTTGGAGGGAAGACAGTGTGCCCCTGAGAGAGCAATCCATGAAGCTGTGAGGTTGAAGCTGAAAGTGCAGTGAGGTCTCCCGAAACCAAGAATGTTGAATGTCTACTGAGAAATGTCACAGGCATTGAGCAAAGTGACCCCAAGACAGAGGTCATGAGGTTTTCAATCAGCAACATCATAGGGGTGGGATTGCCTAAGCCTTTGAAGCACATATCTCACTATAGATTGCTCTTGGTGTTAGACATGGGACTACAGAATTCAGTGTCTGCTCTGCTAGGCTTTAGTCTTGCTTTCGTTCCATTACATTCGATCTCCCTTTCTTATTTTTGGAAGGGGAATATTTACCCTGTGTCATTGTGTGTTGTCAACATTTAACTAACTTTCTATTTCATTTTTACAGGGGCTCACAGCCAAGAATATGCCTTGAGTCTTAGAGGAGACCTTGGACTTGAACTTTTGGCAATGCTGGAACTGTTAGAGAGTTTAGCAACTCTTAGAGATGGGCTAAAAACATTTTTACATAAAGAGATAAATATGAGTCCCGAGGAGGTCAGGTTTGGAAGGTTGTAGTTTAGATAGAAAAATGCCCACCAAAAGTCTCATTTGTTCAGAAATGGGGCTTTTGGAAGGTTATTGGATAAAGAGGGGGTTATATTGACTAGATTAATCCTCTGATAAATCCAGAGCAGAATGAACTGTTAGAAGGTGAGGCCAAGTTGGAAGAAACAGGTTATTGGGGTTGTGACCTGGAAGAAATATGTCCCTACCTGACTCCTCCATTCCCTCTCTAGTTCTTGAATGCAAAAAGAGAAGCAACTTTCCTCTACCTGGCCCTTCCTCAATGCCCTTCCTGCCTTGAAGCCAGCCCTATTGACTGAGTTCTTTAAAAACTGTGAGTTCTTTAAAAACTTCTTCTTTAAATTATATTGGGTATTGTGTCTCAGTGATGAAAAAATGACAAGGTAAATTGTACATACCTTTAATCCTAGCACTTTGGGAGATTAAGGCAAGAAAACTATAAATCTGAGTCCAACCTGATCAATTTAGTAATCTAATAAAACCCTGTCTCAAAATTAAAAAATAAAAATGTCTCAGGGTATAGCTCAGTGAGAAGGCCCTGGATTCAATCTCCTCTACTGCAACACAAATTCATTGATGATAGATAGATAGATAGATAGATAGATAATTTTTAGACTGACTCTAACCTTCCCCCATCTCTAACTTTACTTCAGGTGGTTTTTTGTCATACATTGTTCTTTCCAAGTAAAAATGCTCCAATTCTTTTAAGTGGGAACAAGCTTGACAGGAAGGAATTTAGTAAGTCACAAGATTTACTTTGCATATTCTTATTAGTTGACCATTTACTGGTACCCATAAAAGTTTTCATTTTCCTTCCTACATTTTTCTGTATACAGTATATGAAGGTAACTTCATCCACTTACATGACCGACATCTGGCAAATAAGTATTTTTTGATCTTTCTTTCTTTCCTATTTGTGCCTATGTACTTTTTTTATTAATAGGATGATTTAGGCTCTGGCTGGTTTTGAACTCTCTGTTGCCTCTCAGGTTGCCTCAAACTCATGATCCTCCTGCCTCAAACTCCCGAGTGCTGGGATTACAGATGTGTAATGCAAGGATCCTCTTTGAGCTCAGTTTAGATTGACCTTGTAGCTATCCATCTGCCTCCAAGAGGGTCTGGTGAAGAGAAATAGGCTAAAGCCAAGCCCTTAGATTGGATGCTCCAAAGACTATAGCTGAATCCTAGCTCTACCATATATTGATCAAGGGACACTGGGCAACTTTTAAAAATGACGTTGAGCTTCAGTTTTCTTACTATCAAAATTCAAGTAGCAATATTTATCTCACAGTATTGTTGTGACTACTAAATAAAGACAACGCATGTGGACGCTGGTAACTACCATCTAAAACTAATGTGGCAATGTGTTCATTGGGAGTTGCAGGCTACACTTTAAACACAGCCATTTAATAAGCCAAATAGTTCTATATTCAGGATTTACCTTTTTTATTTTAAACATAGAAAATGATACAAAACTAAGCCAAAATTTTAACAGCTTCTGGGGCTTGGGGGGCAGGAAATAATATTTGTGTGAGCAAACCCCTTAAGTATATGGATAAGTATTTCCCTGCTGGAATTCCTTTTCGTGATAAGAGTCGAATGTCATATTTTCTATCAGGCAAAAGATATGATTTCTTAGTCTGATTTTCTGTTCTGGAAATAATCATGTTTTACAATTGTTATCACAGCTGAAATGACAGCCTTTTTCTCATTCCACATAGTGTCCTCAAACTACCTTTGTAAAGTACAACTTTACATTACCATCTTGTCCTTAGTTCATCAACTAAAGTCTAAATTTCAGGTTTTTTGTTTTGTTTTTTTCCTTTTTTGAGACAGGATCTCACTCTTCAGTTCAGACTGGCCTTGAACTCACTTTGCAGCCCAGGCTGGCCTTGAACTTACAGCGATCTTCCTGCCTCTGCCTCCCAAGCACTGAGATTACAGACACGTGCCACCACGCTGGGCCTACAGTATAAATTTCATAATCTGAGCTTCAAAGTTTTCCATTTTTATTACCACAACTTTCCTACATAAACTCTATTTTCTAGCCAAATAGGACAATTCAATTTCCCATGCATGCCTTGTGCTGTCATCTGCTTTGCCTCTTCCTAGGCAGATAAAACAAACAAACAAAAAATGTTAGCAAAGTTTGAAAGACACTGAAATACAAAGGCTCTCTTTTACGGCTTGTCCAGGCTTTATTCTATCATTCTTCCTTTGATAAATTCTCCCCTTTGGTGAAGTCTTACCTATCTGGTTCTGGAGAGACTGGCAATTAATTGTGCTCAACCTGACACCCAGCAAAAAACTAAGCATGTGACATGGGCTGGACCAAACATCAGCTGCCTCCCAACCCTCTGGAAGCAGAAAGTGGTTGAGGGATGGGCATGTGACTTCACCAGAGCCAATTATATGACAGTTTTAAAATACATAATAAATATGATGTATATTTTTTTCAAGGACACAGTAGGTATCTTTGTCCTAGAGTTGAGAAGAAAAATAATCAGGAGCTTCCTGAATCAATTGCCGCGTCTCACTGATAGAGCCTGGAGTCTGTTGATACTAGAAGAAAATAAAAGCAGGAACTTCAAGAGAAGAAATGGAGAGCAGCTCCATAATCAGTCATTTCAAAAACAAGATGTACCCTTAGATCTCTCTTTCAGTTATAGGAGGAAATAGTTTCCCTTATTTCAAACTAGCTTAAATCTGGTTCCTGTACTTATTAGAAAGCTTTCCAAATAATACATGTCTGGTCAACCCTTGATCAATTTGATCAAATACTGCAGAGTTGAAAGATGTGGGCTCTGAGCAAGGACCACAGATTACACATTTAGCAGTCACTTGAGGCTTCTGTAGTGCTGTTGCAGTTAGTGCACGGGTGGGACACACGGAACCAGGAGAAGAGAGCTGTGTATCTATGAAAGAAATGGAAGCAGCAGAGGACAGTAAGAGTCAGTTTAGAAATTAGAGGGAAAAGTGGGTTGAAGTTAAGGGTTTTTTTTTTTCTGTTTTGGTTTTAAATATTGAGATTTGTGCATATAGCTAGTAATGATTCACTTAGCGAAAAAAATTAAAAAATTCAATAATTGAAGGTATAAGATCTTGAAAACAGGAGAAATGATCAAAAGTGTAAATAAGTGTTTGATTTTGGAAAGGAGAGAAGATACAAAGGAAGAGATTGATTAGAGATTTGGATATAAATATAAAAGGAGTTCACAACTGAACCCTTGAATTTTGTATGATGTAAGCCCTCTTGTGGACTCATTTTATTTCTAGGTTTCCTGATTAACTTTCCTTCATTGAGAGTAGACTGAAATACTGAAACTACAATCTCTGAACCATACACATCATTTTCAAAGGGCAAAGAGATTACTTACTGTTTTTAATACTTTCACCTGTAAGCTTTGTGTATAATATTGTAGATTCCTTATGCTTTTGTGACGGACCAGAGTTACAAAGTATAGTAACAAACTGAGTAGATCATGATTATTCTAATGAAACTGAATTGAGCATATATAAAAAGATTATTTCTAACACATAAAATTAAATTTATAAGAAGAATGTAATAGAATGAAAACTAATTTTCTGACTAGTACCAGATCTTTAAATATATAATTTATAAAAGAGCAGGCTTAAAGACATTAAAAGGCTTTGCATAATTTTCACTTGAGTAAAAACCAAATGCAACTCAAAAAAGCTGGTCTGTAAAATTCCTGTGTACAGAGTAGAAAATTCTATTCAGAATTCTCGGGATTTTTTACAATTAAAGTGCTGTGAATCTCTACAATTTACATGGTGTGGTTATATGTTAACCTTTTTTTTTTCTGAGTTTTCCATTATTACCATGGGTTTAGCAAATCATGAAGTTTTTCATATTTTTTCATCTAAATATATTTTACAATTAATTGAATATCAGATGACATATTTGGTGAATTTATATTTTTCTCAAACCTCTTCATATCTTGGTTTCTTAAAAAATTTCAAGAAATCCGACTTCTTACAGAAAAATCTAAAAAGTATCTTAATGGGAAGTTTCCCAGATGTGACCCATTACAGGTGAGAGAATGCTTTGTATTCGATCTAAGTTTGGATTCTTCCTCCTTACTTAGTACTTGAGTGATATAGATAAGATTTTTATCCTCCATTCCATAACTAAAATGGGAATATTAATGCTGCTTCCCTCATAGAAATCTAAGGAAATAATGCTTGGAAAACACGCAATATGAGGCTGACACATAACAATTGTTTAAGAAATGCTGTACCTATTACTACTGCTTGGCAGCAGTGAGGATATAATTAAGAGACAAGGCTTGGGAGAGAAGAAAGACTATTTTAACATAAATTTACGGCATTTCAGGAGCACATGAGCCCAGAATTTTGAATTGTATTTTATGAAATAGAATTATGGCTGATGAATTTGAACTGATTATGGCAGGAAAAGGAGAAACTTTCCATTTTTGGGTTTTCATATTTCTGCTTAGGTGTTTCTCCTGCCTGTCCCCACAAAAGGCGTATGTGTATTTCACAATTTTATGTCATACGAGCACAGTCATAGAACTTTTATTAAAATGTATATACATTTGCCTTTTAGAATAGAGCTATGATATTTTATATCCAGTTAAATTATAACAAAATTCTCTCTCTCTCTTTCTCTTTCTCTCGATACCCGAGTTTATGAACATTATACATGTCACATATTAAGAAAAAGCTTAATTGACTATTTAGGAATAACCAAGCTTTTGCCCTCAAATCTCTTGCCTTTTTAATTATACATAATTTTGACTTGAAATGTGATTTGAGTTCTCTTTACTGAATTTTCCTATAGAGATCAGGTCCTAGAACTTGACACGTAGTTCAGGCTACTGTATTTCTAACAGTCTACCTCAAATGTATATCAGAATGTACCGATCCTACACTCTGAAAACATAGCCATGTACTTTGACATAGACTGAATTTGAGCTTTAGTACAGATATCGAAACTCACCTGTGCAGAGGGGATGACTTCTTGCACATTATCTGTAGATCTTTCTGGCCGGGCTTTCATTTGTTCATAGCAGTCTTCATCTATTGATTCTGATTGTGATTTACAATGGAAAAGTGAAAAACTTTGGCATGAATAAAAGTACATGTTACAAATAATTTGCAGATGTAAGTAAGAATTCCTTATGGCCATTAACTAGTCTTTTTGGTAGAGATATTGATGAGGTTACAGAAGAATGAACTGTTACTTTCAGATCTGACATTGAGGTTTTTTGCTGCACAGGATTAATAAGACCAAAAGAAGTCCTTAGGGTAAGGATTAGAGCATATTAAGTTTTTTACACTGTTACAGGATATAATAGTCTCATCTTAAACTTCCATTTAGAGCCCCCGAGTTACATGTTATCCATGTTCTTTGCTATTTAGGCAAGATAGCAAACAGTGCATGGTGGCATAAAGCAGTGTTAATGTAACAGTGGTAACAATTTTGTAATTTCTATGACTAAAAAGTCTTACTTGGAGGCATTTAAAATGCATCGTCAATCAGTAACAGAACAGACCACTTAGGCTATTTCAAGGGTCTGAGGCTGACACTTGTCCTAGCGTGTGGTGCTTTCACGGTGTCTAAAAGCCAGCGTGCCTGCACTCCTCTCCTCCTGTGGGGACATGCTTATTGAATCATCTATACTTTTCTTCCACCAGATACGTCCCGAGGGAGGTTCAGGTAGGATGCTTAGTAACCTGGCAGAAATGTGGGTTACAGCAATTTGACCTCGGAGAGAAAAACATATTATAACAACAAAAGATGCTTAAATAATCCTTTAACCATTTCTGAAAAGCAACCTTTCCTTTCTGAAAAGAGAAACTGCCACAGGTTGGTATCTCTCAAATCATGGTCTATAGAAAATCTGCATCAAAATCACCTGTTAAGTTTTATAAGTAGCAGGTTCCTAAACTCAATCTAGGATTGATAACTCAATATAATCTCATAGTTTATTAA
>RJWT010037099.1:0-12901 GCA_004365215.1 Cuniculus paca | reverse complement strand
CTCAGCAATGAAAGAAAATTAACCAAGACAGTAAGGTTGAGAAGGAGGTGTGTTTTCTGCTCTTTTTTGCGTGGTTCACTCTTGCCACTTGCAGCCACCATGAATGGCTGCCCCTCAGCCATGCCACCCTGCCTCGGAGTCAGCTAAGTATGGAATGAAACCCCCAAAACTGTAAGAAATAAACCTCTCCTTCCTTCATTTTGGGCATCACGTATTTTGTCTCAACAACAAGAGAAAAGTAACCAAGACAGCCAATGATACGATGAAGCTGGGTCTTGGAGGAGCTATTGAGGGCAGGATTTTTGGTAAGAAAGGTTTCTTGGAGGAGCGCTGTCAGTACCCAGTTTTCCCAGATACGTGGCTTACTGATGCGAGCTGCTGTGTCTAATGCTTGGGTCCAGTGACACTAATGATGTCTAACCTATACCATTCTGTGCCTGGATTTGGGGCAGTATACTTGGCTCCAATTCCACAGCAGGATTTGAATTTTCCTGGTGATTTTGTAAACCAACTGATACCCTTTTAAGAAATTCTTTTTCTGGTTAAACCAGCCAGACTTGATTTCTGTTGCAACTAGGCCTCTTTGGTGATTTATGCATGTTACTTATGTAATTTGTTCCATCTCCTATTGCCTTTCATTTATTTCTTCATTCACTTATTTATTCATGAACTAGTTTGTTTTTTTACTTCACTTACTCAAAAAACATGTGTTGGAAATCCTTTCCAGGCACTGTGCTTGGGGGTATGCACTGTAGCTGACAGTGGAGGAGAGGGCACTGCTTCCATGAGTCTTCATTCTCAGGTAACATTGAACTTAGCGTGAAATAGGAGAGCAAGTAAATCTGTGCAAAAATCTTGTCCAAGGCCATCTAGCTTGGAAGTACTGGAGTCAAGGTTTGATTACAGGTGATCTACCTAGCTGACTGTCTCAAAACCATAGTTTGAAAGTAAAGAGACAGAAATTGTAGAAGCAAGACTGTTAAACTAATTTCCACTGAAATCAGTTCATTTGATGAACTAAAACCTCCACATATAAATGAAGAGGACTGAGATAAAAGAAAAGGTAAGAAAAGAATGAGGTTTTTAGAGAAGGATTTTTGCAGCATCTGGAAAATTAGAAATGAGGCATGTCTGGTAGCTGCTATATTAGAATTAACTAATTTAGGGAAGATGGATATGTCGGGAATGGTCATCAACTCTGATAAGAAAGATGCAGTCTGTTTCTGCTCTAGAGTTTATATTGTAGCGGGAAAGGTGGACCTTAAATTGCTAAGTAACAGTTGTCTAATTCCAAGTGTGCTATGGACTGTCTGCATAGTTTCAGACTATATTACAGGCAGGGCAGGATTTGGCTTGAAACAGAGGTGATTGGGAGGAGAATTCCCTGGAGAAGTGGCATTCCACTGCTGAGAATACAGAAAGATGAAAAAAATTGTGTGCAGAATTTGAAGTTTGATGCCGTACCCTTGTCCCGTAGCTTGTTAACGGTTAGGTCAAGCTTAGAACTCAGCTTTGAGTCATGGACTCCAAGTGGTGTGTCCTTTCCTTGCAGTGTGCTGGGGACTCTCGAGTCACATAGAAATGCACACATCTGCATATACAGGCACCCAAGGGCTACATTGTCTGTTGCCTTGTTGGCCCATTGGTTGCTTTCTACACAGGAAGCAGTGATTGCTAATGACATTCTCTGTGTCTGCGATACTTAGATCACTTTATCAATCAAATGTGGTGTTCATAGCAGCCCTGCCACCTGTCTCTTTCCATCAGTGTCAGAGAGTATTTCACTGCAGGCCACAAGTGCCAGCTGTCAGCCTAAAATAAACTAGGGTCTGCCCCAGGATAAGCATGCTTAGAGAATTGCTTCAAATTGAATCTTTCATCTGACAGCACCTTCTGAAGATGTGAGATTCAGAAAGGAAAAATAAACAAATTAAAGATGAGTAAACAAACATGTGGCTGTTTATGAGGTGTCAGGTTGGCTGTTAGTGGGGCTACATTAATCACTCTGTCTCTTCCTTCTCTCCTGTTGGCCTGGGTATCATGGATGGTCTGTTGAAATATAGTTGAATTTAATAGGCAGCTATTTAATTGGGCCACTTACTAAAGTGCTGATGTTATGGTATTGGTTTTTCCCATAAGGCAGTAGCTGTTTTCCACACAGAATGTTTTGATTTGAGAGTTGAAGGAGGAAGGGGAGTATTACTACTTGTATCTGGATGTCCCTCCAAATCCTCACGTGGTCTTAGGTGGAACTGTTCAGAGGTGGCTTGTTCTAGGGTATGAGATGCTGGGGTGAAGGATGTGATGCCAGGATTGGTTCCTAGTGTGACACTAGGATTAAGAGTGTGAGTGCTATCCACCCTAGGGCAAGTAGCCTGGATAAAATATAAGAGACAGAAAGAGGGCTGTTCTTGTAGCTGTCACTTGTCGCTTGCTGCCGTCTGCCTGTCCTCCTTTGCCATGGACTGTTTCTCCTCTCTGATGCCCCATCTGCCATGCCACTCAGCCTTGGAGCCAGCCAGCAATGGACTGAAATCTCTACTAACTGTGAGTCAAATAAACCTTTCCTCTTTTAACTTTGGTGTCAGGTAGTTTGTCTCAGCAAAAAGAAAAGTAAATAAGACAGGGAAGGATAAGGAAATTGAGCTAAAAGTTTCAGATCTCCAGCAACACCTGGCATTTATGAAGTGCTTTCCAAATCTTTGTACAATTCCATTTCATCCTGATAATATGCCTGGCAAGTCGACATTATTCTTCCCATTTCGCAGGTAAGACATCCAAGGGAGCTGCTACCCTGAGGACCTAGCTAGTTAATAAACATCAGAGCTAGGATTTATACACAAAACCTTAGGTTTTTTTCTTCAGTACCACACCTCACAACCCTCATTATCATCATTGTAATCAACATCACTGTCTGACAGCTACATTAGTAGCCAGCCAGTGTCACTGTGGTATCATATTTATTACAGACAAAAGTATAAAGATCATTACTAGGGTTGAGGGGAAGGGAGATGAGGAGATATTGTTCCAAGTATACAACATTTCATTTAAAAGGGATGTGTTCAAAAGATCTATTATAGAGCATGGTAGCTATAGTTAATAGTAATGTATTGAAATCTTAAAAATTGCTAAAAGGATGGATTTTAAGTGTTCTTACCACAAGAAATGATATCCGATCTAATAAATATTTTAAGTAGCTCTATTAAGCCATTCCATTAGGTATACATATTTCAAAACGTCACGCTGTACATGATAAATGTTTACCACATTATTTGTTAATTTAAAAAGTTAATTAAGAAAACTATGCCCCCACATCAAGAATTAAACAGCAAAGTGAATCTTTATCACAGTCCTAGGAATATCACTGCATTGCCTGTTGTGTACAACACCGTATCTACAGAGACTGTTTATTCATTTTTCTTCTAGTTTACTTTTTCCACAAATGTCTTGCTAAATGTGCTCCAGATTCTCCAAAGATCTTCCTCTGTGTCTCATGGTTTTTGTTTTGTTTTGTTTTTGGTGGCGGGGGCGGGTTTTCCTTTCTCTATCCTCTTCATGGATAGGTCTGGGTTTTTTTCTCACATAGCCTCCTATTCCTTTTAGCATAGAACAGTTTAACATTTTCTGCTTCCCCAGTGTAGTAGCTTGGTAACTGGTGGTCAATTTAAACACCAGCTGAGCTGATTCAGCATAGTGCTAAGAGTGGACGGCCAACCTGAGGACTGTTACCAGCATAAAAAGGAGACTTGAAGAGGAAGAGTAGCATTGTGGGTTCTCCTAAGTGTTGTTGTTTGGGGCCCTTGGTTCTCCTGGAGGAGCTTGTCGTGCTGGCTCCCCTGATATGAACCTGGCTGTTATCATCCGAAGAGCTCGGGACCTTGTTGCTGAGAATGGCTGCAGTTCACTTTGGGGGAGCTTTGGTCCTTACTTTGAGCATCGCTTCCTGACTCTGGAGGGGAAGATGTGTGCTTTTAATCTCCAGGAGAAGTTTGTTGTGCTGGCTTCCTGATATGTACTCAGCTGTTCTCATTGTCAGAGGAGCTCAGGACCTCATTGTCGCTGAGGATGGCTGTGGTACTTTTCAAGGGAGCCCTGGTCCTTATTTTGAGTGTCACTTCTTGGCTCCATTGTAGAACCCTCATCCTACTGGTACAGATCCTTTGTCCTGCTGGCATAGACTTTCTAGCTTTAGCTGCTGGCCTTTGGGCCTTCCCAGTGCAGACTCGTGAAATAGACTTGCATGCGTCATTGTTGTGGGTTCCCGGTTTTCAACTGAACTCATGCAGGTTATTGCCATGGGATCCAGGCCCTCTCTGCTGGATTTTCTAGGTCATTAGTGTGGTGGTGGACAGATATCCTGCACTTTCTTTGTATTTGACTTCTTGGGTGACCATTATAAATAATACTATAAATTATTTGTCCTGTATGTAGTTGTTCTCCTTGCAACCCCTGACTACAACACCCAGTTCTGTTTCTGTACCTTCTTTATTAACGTTCTTTTAAAAGCTGACCTCAGTAACACATGAACTGACCTCAAACTGGGCGCGAGTAGGTCCTAGTTGCATGACCTTAATCTTGATCTTATCTGATCAATCCAAGTCTGAGTTTCCTATTTAGTGAAAAAGACATAATAACATTTACATCATTTGGACTGATTTGAAGATTAAATAAGTTAATATATATAAATCAGAATAGTATCTCATATTGTTATTGTTAATAACAATAATAATGACGATGATATTGTCAGTTCATAAAGAGTTAAGTGAGAAATACAACTGGCAGGTGCATCTTCATGATAAGATAGAAGGAAAACTATGAAACTATTACATACAATTTTGGGGGAAGAAGATTTCTGTCTCAGTTAAAATTATCAGTAATAATCATTGATGTTATTTAAATCAACAATTATAGTCATATTGCTGTTAATAATTTAAAATGAAAGGACATTGGAATAATACTTAGGCTTATATTGGTATAATACTAAAACTTTCCAAATGCCTCTGTGTTCAGCGTCTCCCATGTTACCTGCCATTCCTGCATTACCTTATTTAATGCTCGTAATGGTGCTTGCGGTTGGTGTCATTACCAGTACAATTTAACTTGTGAAAAATTCAAGTTATGAGGGGCAAAATAGCTTTGTTGAAGACAGTGTTTCTCTGTTACTTTGATGTTACCTTACACTTAGATGATGAAACTACATGTACTGCACACTGGGGGGAATTCTAGCAGAAGTAAAAGGCCTCTAAGAACTGAAGTCACCTGTTACCCATGAGCAACACAGTGGCAAGGGATTCAGAAAATGGCCTCGAGTTTGTCTGTGCTCAAAGTCCAAGCACTTGGGTGTGTAGCTTCCATTGATCTTGAGGGAGCAGCTTCTGTTCCTCACATGCCAATGATAAAATCTGAAAAATACACTTGTCCCCAACACATGCACAGAGGGAAGACATTAGAGAGGGGGCAAAAATACAGATAGATTGGAGAGGAGTTGATCCTTGAACATAGAGAATGGCAATGAGTGATTGTGTAGCTTTTGTTTTGTTCTACTGTAAAATAGGCTAAAACCCACAATCTTACTGGCACAATAAATTGGAAAACATAGTTCGAGTTTACTTAGGAAGTTGGAAAGTGAGGAGAGAGAATTTCATAAAGAAGATCACAAAAGGAGTATTCATTAAATTCTTTACAAACTTCTTATTCATCCCTAAATTATGCAAGTGTGAACGCTAAAAGAAATGAACAGATTTTTTTCAAGTGACTGCCCATTGCAGTGAAAGTGTACTTTAGAGTCTGAATAAAGTCCAGTTTTAGCAGCTAAATTCCTGCTAAAATAATAATACACACATCTATTCACAGGAATATAACAGAATCTAGGTACAGATTATCATACATGATATGCAGAATACTCACAAAAGTTACTGCAAGTAAGTGCAGGAACAAAATAGAAAAATGTGAAGATACTCAAGGTAACAAATGGAGATAACTTCAGAATCATTCAAGTGTTAGAATTAACAGACAGGACTTTGAAAAGGGTATCATCATATACTGCATGACGTTTTTATCATTGACGGGGCACACATACAAGGGTGATCTGGACAATCTGGCTTCACAGCAGGCTATGCCATTTGGCTTAGTGCAAGAACATCATTCTATGATGCTCATACAATCATAGGATCACTTGATGAATTTCTCTGTGTGTATCCCTATTGCTAAATCATGCTTGACTATATTATTATTTTTAAAAAGACAGGTTGAAATGTGCTTGTAGTAGAAAAGCATGATATATACTCTTTATGATCATCCTATCCTGCCCCTGTCCCATATTTTTCTTAGTGTATTGCTTTCACCATAACAGATTTGAAAAGTAAAGGACAAAGAAGAGCATTGTGTAAATCCTTCATGCACCTGTAACAGAGTTGAGAACAAAGTCTTGGTAATTTTCCTCCCTAAGTAGAATTTTCTGTAGATTTTAAAAACTTAGGTTAGTTTCTTTGTCTTAATCATTTACTGACTTCATAACCTAAATGTGTTAATCACTGTCATTTTCATTATATAATTGCTGTTGGAATCACAGGGTATTGTTGGACACGGTGCTGAACACATTGTGTGAGCTTAGTTACATTGTCATCATCATCATCATCATCATCATCATCACCACCACCATCATCGTAATCATCCTACCCCCTTTTCCCATATGGAACTCTACTTTGCCACTATAATTTTATTACTACATCGAGCAATATAAAAGGAAAAATCTAACCGTTAGGTCTTTCACATACATTTACCCTACATTTATTAATCACCTACTTTGTTCATGCAGGTGTGTTTCATGTAGAAGAAATATAGCCACATGTAATACTTGGACTTTGCTTTCAATGAATTTTATCACTAATTTGAAAATCAAGTAATTTGTATAGACGAGATCAAGAAGCTTTAGAACTACATTTCCTTTCAAGATTTTTTTCATATCTGGTGTAGATGATTAAAATTTCCAAGGGTTAATAATTCCCTTGATGTCAGCAATGATAATTTGTCATGTAATTCCTTTATTAGAGGGTGGGACTCAGTCCTACAGGAAGTCAAAGTATGTTCCAGATCCACTCCTCTGCAAAATGTGCATATCCACATGATTCTAACCTCGCTCGTAGAGGTGTACAGACTCCTGAAGTCTGTCCACGGACTCTGTATTGCAGAGACTTCTGCTTCTGGTGGTGCTTTCAAGCCACCCATTTTTCTACAGAATGGCATACAGGTGGGGAAGATCCTCTCCTCACCTTGGAGTTGAAATTAGCATCCATGAACCTTTTACCCATTCAGTGATCCTCTTTCTGCCCTGTAGAGGGCAGCCTGGCCCATTCTGAGTGACCTGGGTCCTGCAACTATTTGAAGGCAGCAGTGAGTGAGCTGCCTTAGCCTTCCCTGCAGGTTGGATGCCTCCTTTTGTTTCAGTGGCTTCTCATTTCTCACGAGATCCAGACCCTCTCTCAGCCTGATTGCTTCTTCTAATTGTGTATGAGGATTGCGAGTTATTTCCTTTAATCACAAAAATAATAGGTACTTACTGTAAATTAACATAAAACAAAGCAAAACAACCCCAAACCACTCCAGCACTACACAATTTTGTATAAACTATAAAGTAAATATTTGTGTATCCCACTTAGAGAAGTGACATTACTAAGAGTGTGTAGATCCTCTTCCAGACGATGTTTAGTTATGTGCTGTGCATTTGTTTATATACTCAATAAACCTTTTCTTACGCAAACACAATTATATTGTTTTTCAACTTTAAAAAAAAAGTCTGTTGTAGACACACTCTAGAGTGGTACATCACCTTATCTGATCACATGAGATCAAACTACAGAGTCCAGAATAGAAACAAAAATAGTAACTTAGAAGCAGACCTCTCACTAATGTCATAATTGTTTCATTTGTTCAACAAATATAACTTGAAGACCTACTGTGTTAAATGTATAAAGATAAATGTTATGAAGCTAGAATTCTAGAAACCCAGAACTGAGTGGCAGAGACAGATACTTTGACAAAAAATAAGATCACTCTGTGATAAATGTAGAAGTATACTGCGTTTCTCCCTGACTTGCAGTTGTGTTTGTTTTTCTTTTTCTTATCTTCGTAAACTGATGTTTAGCATATCATTTTGAAGTCAGGTAAACATCTAAATAGATTGTCTTTCATCTGCATATGCACCTCTCATTAAAGATGCTGGAGCCAGGCAGACTGATTTTAATCTTACCACATATTGACCTAGGATAATAAACACATACTAAGAGTTTTTATACATACCAGTGGTTTTATTTTAGGGACGCAAAAATTAAGTCACATTTACAAATCAGTAGAAGTTATATGGAGATGAATTTCAACTTGTTTTGAAGATAGAATTAATACCAGTTAGAAGTACAGTATCTACAAAAAAAGGATTTTAGGAACTAATAACATTGTTGTTGAATCAGAAACATCCTAACAGAGTTTGGAAAACAATGTTAGCTTTACCAAATGAAGTGTCTGGCATGTGGTGGACACTCAGAGAATATGTTTATAGAAGGGATCAAGGCAGGAAGAGAGGAAAGGGGATGAGAAGACATTACTAAGGGTGTATAGATCCTCCGGTAGACGATGACTTGTTATATGCTGTGCATTTGTCTATATACTCACATACCTTTTCTCTTACTGAAATGCAATTATATTGTTTTTCAACTTTAAAAAAATAGTCTATTGTAGACACACTTTAGAGTGGTACATCACCTTATCTGACCACATGACATCAAACTACAGAGTTTTTCCCTGACTTGCAGTTGTTTATTCATTTTATTCACTTGCAGACACAGTTTATTCATTCATTCAGAAGTATTTATTGAAAACCTGCATGCCTAACTCTGTGTTAATTACCCAGGTGAAAAATAGGAAAAATGATATAAATGTTCCCTCTCATGTATAGAATCTATAATGTAATGAGAAAGACAAACACTAAGTAAAGAGTCACTCAACCTTTCAACTACAGTAGTTAACCCTTTTCAAGGAGGATACTTTCCAGGATCCCCAATGCATGGATGAATGTTAGGTCAAAGAGTAACAAACATTGCGCATGTGATGTGCGTACCACAACATACCTATGATAAAGCTTAGTATATAAATTGGGCAGAGTAAGAAATGTACCACCAATAAAATAACTCTAATCAAAAAAACCCTCACATACAGCAATGGATATATGAATGTAGTATTCTTTCTTTCAAATTATCTTCTTGTATTTTTAATTTATTGTCTATTTTTTTATAAGAGGACCCACTTTATAGCTTCTTGTTGGCATAGCTGAATTGCTAGCATTACTACTCTTGTGGTTTGGGGCTATTATTAAATGAAATAAGGGTGATTTGAATGCAGGCACCCACTGTGGTACCATAGCCGCCAATCTGATATCTGAGTAGGTCACTAATTGACAAAGAGGCTGACCATGTACAGAGCTCATACCCTGGACAAAGGTGTGATTCGTGTGCCAAGTGGTGCACAGCTGGACAATGGGAGATTTCATCTTGTTGCTCAGAATGGTCTGTTGTGTAAAATGTATGAATTCCTTTTTTCTGGAATTTTCCTTATAATATTTTTGAAGCACGGTTGACCATGGATAGCTGAAACTGCACAAAGCAAAACTGTGCTTGAAGGGGAGTGTCTTGGTTAGTTTTCTCTCATTGCTGAGACAAAATACCTGACACCCAAAATCCAGGAAGAGAAGTTTTATTTCTTACAGTTCTTGGAGATTTTAGTCCATACTTAGCTGGTTCCAAGGCAGGGTGGCGTGGTTGAGGGGCAGCCTGGCTGCAAGCAGCAGCAAGAGCGAACAGGGCAAAAGAGCGAGAGAGGAGCAACAAGCCTTCTTCCATCCCTTATATTGTATGCTGGCTCCACCCCTGGGCAGTTGCAGCACTCACATCACTAATTCTGGCACTAATCCCAGTGCTAGACAAAGAACCAATCACAAAGCTAGATTCATTGGGCTCCATGACTGCATGAGGGTGGGGGGCCACCTAGACACAAACCATAATGGGGAGCCATTGTAGCAGTGATCACGATAGGTTCTAGAAAGGAAAGACCCACTTTATAGCTTTGAAGCATAAGGGGCTGTGAAGACATGTGCAGAGGGCTGAGAACTCTGTGATAACTGCTGTCAAGACGTGAGGCTTCTGTGGGTGCTTGATGTGGAGTGTTTGAGAATAAGAGCAAATTGTGTGGCTGGGAGTAGTGCCAGATCCCTCAAGGAGTTCAGGAAAGATCAGGGTTTCTGAAACCAGGAGAAGGGGCTGGATGCCAGACCAGGTAGGGCTGGAGAAATGGCAGTGACCAGCTCAGCTGAGCCTCGAAGGCCATGATGAACAAAGTATTCTTATCCTAGGAATATTAGGGAGTCCAAAGGGCTTCAACACAGGGAGGGAAAGGCTGAGATTTGATTTTTAAAAGTCACATTGACTGCTTTGCAGAGTCAGCTGGAAGGAGAAGAGGGTGGGATATGAGGACAGGTCAGTCAGTCAGGCTGATGTCTCATGAGGAACAGTGAAATTCAGAGGTGACAGGGAGGAAGCAGGAAGGGATGTGATGACAGTGGAGATAAGGGTGGACAGAGTTGAGAGATTTATGAGGGAAAGTGACAGGTCATTATGCTAGAGTAAGCAAGAAACCAGGGCTACAAGCAGTTAGCGGGGGTCATGGATGACTTATTTTTTTTCTGAATAGTGCAACAAATTTTGTGTATGAGTGTTGGTTTTGAGGCAGGGTCTCCTTAAGTTGCCCTGACTAGATTTGAAGTTGAGGTTCTTCTGGAATGACAGGTGTGTACCACCATAACTGGCTTATTGTAGAAAATTTATAGAATAAAACGCCCTATACCTGTTCAGAATGCATTGATTTTCAGGTCCTGGGAGTTGATTCTCATACCTGGATTGCAAATTAGGTAAAATTTTCTGGTGTCATCATAGTAGAAATACAAGTACAAATAAATTAGCCTATAACCCAAAGTCATACAGCTAGTTAGGCCATTGCCTGAATTTGAAACCAGATCAAACTGATTTGTATGTCTCTGTTTTTCCTGCTGTACTTTCTTGCTGAGAGTTTAATCAGATATTTGCCATGTGAATGATAAATATGAAGATCCTTCGGTAAATACTTAAAGACAACATTACTTTAATGGGAATTGGGTTGTGCCCTCCTTAACCTCTTCTTTTTAATATTTCTACAGAATTAAATAGTCAGAGATTGAAATTCCATGTTTAATCCCTGAAAATTTTTATACCAAAACAACACAGTCCCAGTTGTTTGAATGTAACTGTTTATATAACCACAATAAAATCGTCTTGCAAAAT
This sequence comes from Cuniculus paca, assembly GCA_004365215.1. Taxonomy (NCBI): domain Eukaryota; kingdom Metazoa; phylum Chordata; class Mammalia; order Rodentia; family Cuniculidae; genus Cuniculus; species Cuniculus paca. The sequence goes on along the minus strand of RJWT010037099.1, from coordinate 1,538 downwards.
CCATCAGCCACTAAACAGACTAACTGCAGCCTCTCTCCAGAGTGTGTGGCTGGCCAAACCAGCTGCAGCATTAAGACAGAACTGCGCATCATTTCCTCTTTTGGCCCATTGCTCTTGGAAATCAAACATAGCTGCCACATGGGCTGGTGGCATAGTATATCAGTGAGATCATATGAGAGCATCACCCTGCAAAGCCCCTCATTAATAGATGAGGATCAGAAATCCTGGAAGAGAAGATGACATGCACAGTAGACCTGGTCATAGAATCAAGCCAAATACCCAGATATCTTCCCTGTGACTTTCTCTTCTACCTTAGGTATCTGTAATGCACAGATCAAGATGAGGTGAGAGATATGTGGAAAGATGCATGGAAGTTGTCTTCCCTTTAAGAGCTAGTACAGTGTTACCACTTGTATTTGCTTAGTTAATTCTGATCATAATTAGCGATATGAGTGTTTTTAGCCCAAACCATTAAATAAAAGAACCAAGGCTCAATTTTTTCAGTGTAGTGTTAGCATAAATACCTACATTTCATAGTCCACATAAATTTTTAAAAGATCTTAGAAATAATTTCTGCTAATTTTTATACATGTATCTTAAGAAAAGATGAAACTTTGATGGCACTTGCTTGTAATCCCAGGTACTTGGGAGGCAGACCCTGTCTCAAAAATAAAATTTACAAAAAAGAAAAAAGAGAAGGGGAGGAGGGTTACATGTGTAGTGCAGCATGGGTCCTTGGTTTCAATCTCTAGTTGGGGGGTGGAGGAATTATAGAGGAAATTACAGTGACTTTCTTTACTGCCACCAGAGTTTTAGAAATACTGCAGCCTTTGGACCCATGTCTGGTTAAAACTAAGGCTCACTCATGCATTTACTATGGACTGTAAACACCATCATAGCAAACTTAATCCAGGTTCTGTTCTTCTGTGTGTAAAATGGGTACCAAGCCATCTGTCTCAGCCAGGGAAAGGAATATCTTGTAGAAGTACCTCTGAAAATTATTGCAATTAAGATAATGTGAGAAACAAGCCCAGCAGAGACAAAGATGAAAAAGAGCATAAAGAAGCATATTCCACCCACTACTCCCCGCAGGGAGCACTGGTGGTGGACAGAGTGTTCCTGTGGTCTCCGTGATTCACTGAGTGGACAGAGGAGACACTGGAAGAAGAGCAAAGATCAAGCACTTAAAGTTTATAAGCTCTGTGTATTGGATGAGATGCGTAATCTCTCCAAGCCTCAATTTCCCCATCTGTGAAATTAGGAAGCTCAGATCTCCTTCACAGGCTGATATAAATATTTCAGTGATAATATGCTTTAAATTCTTCAGGCAGTGCCTGACACACCATAGGTTTTCAACAAATACGTTTTGTTTACTTGGCAGTAGAGGATGTCAAGGATTGACCAAACCAGTAAGAGAAGTTAGAGAAAAATTCCCATTTTCTATTGCCCATGTTTATTCTTATTAATAGGGATCCAGTTTTCTTACCTTAACAGATTTATTCAACCAAATTACTGTTTTGCATTTGTATCATTCCAGC
>RJWT010037098.1:0-13122 GCA_004365215.1 Cuniculus paca | reverse complement strand
CCAAGAGGAATCCAGTAGCCAGTCCTATTAAAATTTAAATAAAGACTGGGGGGTCTTTTATATAATCATGACCCAGGTTTCACATACAGAAAAGCAATTCTAAATTTCATATGGATCCCAAAGGAGCCAAAATAACCACAGCAATACTGAGGAGGGGGAAATACAAAATCTGAGAGCATCACAATATTTGACTTGACAAAGTACTGTATAACTGTATTTACAAAAACAGCATGGTATTGGCTTAGAAACACGTGTGTACACCAATGGGATGGAGAGGAGAAACCAACCGTTAATCTGCACTCATGCAGTCAGGTGATTTTGAGAAAGTTGCCAAGAAAACACTGGAGAAAAACAAAACATTCCCTTCAGGAAACAGTGCTGGCAAAATGGGATATAAAAATGCAAAAGGACATGCATCCTTTTCTCTAACCAAACACACAATCAACTTGAAGGCTATCAAAGACTTACATGTTAAACCCGCATCTGTGAAATCGGTGAAACAAAATAGTAGGGAAATATTTCAAATCATTGGTGTAGCCAATAATTTTGAGATAGTAACCCAAAAACACAGGCAACCAAAAATAAAAATAGCCAAGCAGGATTACATTGAAGCAAGACATTGCTGTACAACAAAGAAAACAATCAAGAGGCTTAAGAGACAACCAACAGAATGGGGAAAATGTCAGTCAATGTAAGTACCACAAGGCATTAATAGCTAGGTAATGAGTACCAAAATACTTAAAGATGGGCTAAGAATCAAACCCACACTTCTCAGAAGAAGATATTCAAATAATGAACAAACAGGTGCAAAAAATAATGTGTAATTTTACTAATGATCAGAGAAATAGAAATCAAAACCACAACAAAATATCATCTCAACCAAGTTAGAATGACAATTGCTAAACATACAAGAAATACGTAATGCTGGAATGGGTATAGAGAAATAGGAACTTATCCATTATTGGTGGGAATGTAAATTAGCACAGCTATTACGGTAAAAGCAGAAAAGCAGAACTACCATGTGAACCAACAGTTCTACTATGGTTATACTTTATACTCAAAGGAAATCAAATCTTGATATCCAAAAGGTACTTGCACTCCTAGGCTTGCTGAAACACTGTTTACAATAAACAAAGGGTGGAACTAATCCAGTGGATGCATGGATAAGAAAAGGTAGCATAATTACAGAATAGAATACTAACGAACAACAAAAAGGAATGAAGTCCCGTTATTTGTAGCAATATGGATGGAATTGGAGAACATTATGTTGATTGAAACAAACCAGAGTCAGAAAGACACACACCATATTTATGGAAAGTAACAGGTCAACCTGGCAAAGTCTGTAATGGAATAGCTAATAGACACTAGCAATGGGGAGGGGTAAAGGACAGGGCTGACTTTAAGAAATTAAGAGGGTGTGGGGGTAGAAAGGAAGATCCTGGGTAGAAGTGTGGAGAGACATGATCAATACATAAGGAGAATTCACAGTGAATCACATTAACATGTTCCATTAATTCGTACTTATAAAAAAATTATATTTAGGGTTAAAAACTCTGTTTTTAAATATTAAAAGAGCCATTGAGTTGAAGAAAGATTAAACTTGCTGTTTATGATTCTTAGGGTTCAAACTGGAACCACAGGGCAGCCTTTTCTTAGAAGATACTTGTAATGCCAAGGTAAAAAAACTGAAAAAAAGAAAAATGAAAAGCAGGAGATAAAACAGGTATTCCAGCTAGGTAGGTGATACTGTCTTTTCACTTTAAAAATTATGAAGCAAACATGAAGTGAGACTACATTTTATATCTGAGTGCAAGAACTTTAGATGCATCACATGCTTGAGCATAATAAATCTCCACAGAGCCCCAATAAATAAATACTTCCATGAATCATAAAGTCATATCTTTTGATATCATATCTTGAAAAACAAATACAAGTACTATGATTTAACCACAGTTTTAAAAATCCACAGTTTTTAAATCATTTTAGAAAGATTCTGACATCCAAGATTTATGAATTTAGAATATTTTCTGTATTTTTATAATGATTCACACAGATGCTACCACCAACTCTGCAGTAAAAACTTTTTAGGTTTCTGCTTGTTTCAAATCTTTTCAACTTCTATAGTCAGAAAAATGACAGTAATTTCTAATCTCTCATTGCTCACATACTATATTAGAATTTTGTACTATGGAGACCTTACAGGACCTGAAATATATTTAGTTAATAGAAATATTTCTTCCATTGCAATAGTTGATATGTGCTCCCCTAGATATGTTTTCTCTTTTCTAATAAAGTATGTATATCTAATTTAATTATGTTTGATGATTATGTAAAATAATCATGGTTCCTGTACTTAAACATACACTTTTTACTTTTTTTTTTTTTTTTTTTTTTGCGGCACCAGGGATTGAAATCACAACCTTGCGCTTGCCAAGCAGGTGCTTAGGCCACTGAGCTAGATCCCTGGCCCTTCTGTTTTTGAGACAGGGTCTCACTATGCTGTTCAGGCTGGCCTTGAGCTCACTTTGTAGCCCAGGCTGGTTTTGAACTCACAATGATCCTCCTGTCTCAGCCTCCTGAGTGCTGGGATTACAGGGGTGCGCCACCACGCCCGGCACACTTTTTACTTTTTTTCTGGAAGGCAATGTTTATTGGTAAGACAAATACAGAATATTTATGTAGTAATTTTAGATAGTTTAAAAGTTTACTTTTTTATTTATTTTTTGATACTGGGAATTGAACTCAGGACCTCACATTTGCCAGTCAGGCACTTATGCCACTGAGCTAAATCCCCAGCACCTTCCTTACGACTTTAAATCAAGGAAATAGAGTTTATTTGTGTTAAACTATGCACCTAGAGTTTAACTAATATCACAGGGCTCACAGGTGGTGGATTCAGCCCATGGACCTCTCTCCAAATGTGCTCCTCATCTCTTTATTTTCGTCTAATTGCAGGCCAGTGCTCTGTTTAGTCTCTGTAATCATTAGTGCTGATCTGAAATTGTGCGTATGACTTGAGGGAACCTTATTGTCTTCTTGTGGATGTATGTGGCCTTGTTTAGAATACATAGGGACCATCGTAGACCTAGTAATTACCGGGGCTCACATGCTTGTGCAAGCTGCTCGAGGACTGTGGAGTGTGAACTTGATTGGTTTCAGGATCAGCCCCAAGGGCGAGTGGAACACGCTGGCTCATGGAGGCAAGCCCTTGAGGTCTGGTCTCTCTACCTTCCTGCTTTGCTTCCTGGCTGTAAGAACCAAGCATGTTTGCGCCATCACCATCTTTCTCCATGCTGTTTCTGCCTCAGAGCCAGCTCAACACAAACTGAACACGGTGAAACTGTGGACCAAGTAAACCTCTCCTCCTTTACATCGTGGGTGTTGGGTGTCATGTTTCAGCTATGGGATTGCTGACTGATACAATGACACTCAATCCCAGGACTATTTTCCTTTTTTGCTAAAGATAGAGCAGACCCATTGGAAGAAACTTCTGAATCTAACAGCAAAAATTCCTGGATAGGGCTGATCTTTCTAATCATTAATTGCAGCATAAATGAACCATGGACAAAAAAAGGTTTTGGTCTTTTGTTGATCCGTGGTGAGACTACAACACTGCCTGCTTCTCTGGAGCTCCAGGCTTGATGTTTTCTGGATTTGTAACAGGATTGAGTCAATTGGGAAGAGCCAGGAGGTATGAAAACAGTGATGGCAGGTACTCAGGTGGCTACTGCAATGGAAATTTCATTGAAAATTTTGTTTTCTATTACAAGTCTAATTTACCATAATGATTCTCTATAATTTGTAATTCAGTTGCCCATGTACTGTGTTGGACGTGCTGAGCTAGGTATTTTGGAAATAAAAAGTTTTACACCATTTTCAGGGGTTCACACTCCTGGGGACCTGTTATTTAACTTTATATCTTGACTCGGATTGTTACTTATCTTTATTCCAAGATGCCACTCAAGTTCTATGCAAAAGTGGACCTTGATGGACACTGAATTCTGTGTGCACCCATCTCTTTCTTCTTTTGGTTGATAGCAGAACTTGTTAAGAATTAGGTCAGAACCAACGTTTCTTGTAAAATACTTACAGTGATCCTATCCTAAATGGCATGTGAATACGATAAATCCAGTAATTCTTTTATAGCTGAAGTTTTCTGGGGCAAGGTCCTTAATGCTCAAAAACTGACACTTCGATTACATTCCAAACACATATCCGATAAGAATCATATTTGTAAGCATTCCTGCTGCTGGGACACATTTGTGGAAACACTCAAAGGAGATGTTTGCACTGAGTCAGGCGGAACAGCATGGAGGAGCAAAGCTGCTTAGTTCTCGGCAGCGGGAAGTAGAGCAGCACCAGAGGAAGGGGTGAGGGATAGAAACAGACTCCGACGTCGCACCGCTGTGATCCACCCAGATGCACTCAGAATCGGGCTTTCCTAACCCCTCTGGGAGGTTACCAACCAACCATGTTGACACAATAATCACTCAGCCAGTCCAAGTACACAAGTAAGTTAAGAAACGAGAAGGTTATGAGCATCAGGGAACCCTCACAAAGCTGTTTGGATTGTACTAGTAGATATGTAGCATACTAGTGAGGCACAGTATATTTTACAAAGTCTCTAGAACAATAGTTATTAAAATGTGGATTAGTAAAAAAAAAAAAAAAAAAAGAGTTCCAATCAGTTTTAGTCAGCTTGGGCTGCCATAAAACATAACAAACATTGTGCTATTTAAGCAACAGAAATTCATTTCTCACAGTTCTGGAGGCTGGGGAGTCCATGGGCAGGGTAGCAGTATGGTCTGTGTCTGGTGGCAGCTGTCTCCTGCTTTGCATAGGGAGGCCTGTTCATGTGGTGGGGAAACGGACAGTGCTGACATCTCTGCCTCTCTTTCTAAGACCTTAGCTTTGTTGGATTAGGGTCCACCGTGTGACCTCATTTCACCTTTGTCACCTCTCTTCAGCCCCTCTCTCCAAAAACAATTTTATTGAAGTTTAAAACTTCAACATATGAATTTATGCATGGGGCTAAATTCAATGTACAATAACACATAAAAGGCTACTAACTTGGATAAGTAATTTTGATCTTAGGAACTAAAACATGACAGATGTTTATTGAAAAAACATGCCAGTTAATTATGTATTGCATACAATTTTGGTTTTAGTGGCTACATTTGAAAAGGACCAGAGACAGAAATTCCAGGAACAGATTGGATCCTTTGAGATAACTTGCACTATTATTCATGCCTGTGAAAACCATAGGGAATCTGAATGTTCAATAGTCACTGCACCTCAGATGAAATAAGATGAGAAAGATTATATTCCAAACCATCAGTATCTCCAAATTTAGAACAGCTTTAAGTCAACCTTCCTGCCAGGAAATGTAATTGAAACACTTGAGCCCTAGATTGTAGAGGAGAATGATCAGATTTATCAGGGTGGCAGGTGAATGTATAGGGCATCAGTGTTCAATGCAGACTTATGAAGATAGTCATAAAACATCTGTAGGAATTAGAACATATAAACAAACATCAGTAATCAAAACTGCAGTGTAGCAGAAAGTAAGGTTGGGAGCTTACACTTTAATTCATCCCCACTTTGTTTTTCTGCCATGAAAGGTGTATTTTGTTTTCTAACAAATCTTACTTCTAGTTTGATGCACTTAAACTACATTGCAACTCAGTTCTAATGAAAGTCTAGGCAGATTGTTCATTATGCCATTTAAAACAAAGAAAAATGAGCAGAAAATCATTTTGGTTTTTCATGTTGTGGTTATTCTAGTCTTGAATCAATTTGTAAATTTTCTAAATTGTCTTTGTTCAAGAAATGATAAAACCCTAGCTTTCATGGATACTACTGTTATTTCAAATTCATAAAAATGATTATTAATGGTCATTCTTGGGGATGCAAATGAAGATTTTTATCTTGCTGTCTTAACAGCCTTTGATTGCTTTAATTCTCGCCTACATGCACAGGCAAGTGCCAGTCACGTTTCTTTTCTACCTGGTAGCCTAGCAACTGAGAATTTCATGTCGTTTTTGCAATAGTTTTCTCTGAATAATTTTAAAATGATGCTGCATTCTCATCTTCTACAGAGTACTGCTAGGAGGCTTTGAAAATGGACAAGAATAATATTTTCTACTTGTTAAGAACTTTGTTAATCTTTTGGAGTTGTCAAGAGCTTAGACATAAGGTCCAAAAATATCAAACATCCTTTTATGAAAATACAACAACCACAAAAAAATCAAGGAATAACACAGTGTGAATTGGGGAGACAGTAGTATTGTCCCTGACTTCTGGTTTTTTAAAAGATAGATAATGTATTCAATGTCCTCAGAAAACCAAACTAAATGAATTTTAAATTCTGAAGAAGGTACACAAAAATATACAAGCAAGAGTCAAATAAGGTTGGCTTAAAAAGTCACAAGTGAAAATGTGTTTTGAATTTAAGGTAAATCAGTTTTATAAATTAACTCAGAAAGACCATGGACCAGAGAACTGAAAGTGGTCGCTTCCCACGTGACAAGTTTCATTAATGTTTACCTGGAGAATATGGTTGTTACAGATAAAACACAGGACTACCAGCTAAATTTGAATATTAAATTTTGAGGTAACACAAGAAATGTTTAAAATGGAAATGTTACATATCTTGATTTGCTCATCTTATACTGTGTAAATGTGTTGAATTATCACATTGGAAAGCATAATTCATAAGCATTTTAATTTTCTCAACAAACAACGTTTAGTGTAACTTTCTCTTTTAAATTACTTGGTATAAACACATACTATGTGATACTGGGAGCACACATACATTATAAAATTATATTTGTTTTTATCTGGAATGGAAATTTAACTACAGTGTCCTATAATTTTACTTGCTAAACCAGGCAGCTCTCCTACCAGGAGATTGGAGATGGAATTATAAAATAAAGTAACTGCTTATCTTGCCTATATTAGGGACTAAATAAATGTTTGATTCACAAATTAGAGTGCTAGTAATAACTTTTACCTTCTATGTTAATACAAGCATCACAGTCTCTAGTAGTTCTATTTTACCAAAAAAAAATGTGTAAAACCACTATGCTTGTAAGAACATTTTAGAATGTCAATCTTTGAATGTTTTATTTGTTCATAATTTTTAATTTATTCAATAAGTGATAATTTAGCCTATGGGAATAGTTAATACCTGCAGTTTTTCCTGGACTCATTTTTATATTTGAGCCAAAGGAAAGCATGCTGATAAAGAAAACATCGCAACGGGCTAGAAAGACAAGCCCAAGTAGAGAGCTGCAGACTTTCCAGGGCTGCAAGATAGAGCAGACTGTCAGCCGGAGCAGCTACCTAATTGAATGGAGATGAGAGAGTGGGATATTTAAAACCTTAGTAGTGGGTGCAGGGTCACATCGGGGATTGAAATGAGGGAAACCCTTGTTGTCATTTTTATTTCTCCAGTTGAAGTGAATTTGCTACTTGTAAAAGCGGAGCCCAGATCCTAGAAATTGAAATCCTTTACTAAAGCACAGGCAAGTGCAAGGCAGTCAATGGCAATATCAGATTGAAGCTCAGGTCTGTTAATCAATGTGACTTAACCCTGGTTTAGGAGAGAAATTCTTTTGAGAACTGGAGTTTCAACCCCGCGCACTCCTCTGCATTTCTGCAGAGAATAACAATTATTTCTTATCAGTGGTGATAGGAGCCTTGCCAGGTGAAAGAGGAGGAGAATAAGGGATGACCTGGAGGGGCAGAGGCCAGGCACTGGCTGGGAGCCAGCAGGGCTGCACTCCTGCTGTCGCAGTCTCCTCCTAAGGCTGGCTCAGCAGCTCGCATGTGAGGTGCATTGGAGACTGTAGGCGTCCACTCTGTTGAATCAGGTTAACTCTAAGGTCTTTCAGCTCTTATCAGCATCAACTATGCCGAAGAGAAGACTCCTAATGAACTAGAATATTTCACTGTCTTAAATGAATTGCTTTTGTTTATGGACAAAGAAGTACTTAAATTTCATTTCTTGGTACTACAAACGCCCCAGAGGGTGGCATTATTCTGCATATTCCTAAGACCCCATCTTATCTTTTTTACACACTTAAATTCAGTAGTTTTTGCATGTTAACTGGAATCGTGCTCAGGGTTTTCCAAGAAATTAGATACCTTAAAAAGATTAATAGTTTTTCTATGACTTGGGAGCAGAAATTTCTTTCAATCAGACCAGTGGCATGAAGTGCACATAGGAAAAAACTGCTATCACTGTTGTCAATTTAAGTGTGCACACTTGATACCATGCAGTCACGTAGGGACTGCTCCACAAATAGTACTTATTGTTGCTGTCATTACCCCTGTTATAATTAACAAAATATTTTTAATAGAAATTCAGGAGAGCCTCCTGGAAGAAAGAAGTTCTGCTTTTCTTTTTTATATCCACTGAATCTTTTATACGTCCTTTAATGAGCATCAGTAAACTTTGGTGTGAATAAATGGGTGAATAGAAAAGGAGAGTTTTCCACTTTACAAATATTCATGAGCTACTTATATAATAACATGAATGTAAGGAAGATAAATACAAGGTGTGTCCTCTGAAGGGAAAAAAATGGGGAAATTATATTTATTTGCCTGCCCCATTGTCTGTCACTAGAAGACAAGATGTATTTGATAAGTTGATTATTTAAAAAAATAGATAAATAATTCAATTATCCATATATGTAAGACACCCACAGATATCTTAGTTAAGTCTAAAATGTTACTATAAGCAGATTCATCATGTCCACAATGCTTTTTAAGCAAATTTTAAATAAACTGTTTTAATTTTGCCTCATCACTTAATTTTAGGCATTTAAAAGTCTTCTTCTAGCCAGAAGACAACAGTGACTCAGCAATGACTCAGCACTAAGCATTACTAAGTACAAGATTGAATGATTGTGAATACTAAAATAAAACACCCTGAACGACCAGACTGAGTACAAAGGTGTCATGTATAGAGATTTCTTGTTAACTGAAACTCCATTATTAGACTGAATCATTTGCAATGTGATATAATGTCCTTAACAGTTAAAATTGTCATGTATATTAAAAGACTGTCATTGGAATTATAAGAAGTTTTAATGAACAGGTAAATTTTTTGCAAGAAAAAGAAGACTGGTCTCAAATCCCCCAGAATTGAAAGGGGATTCTGAGATTAACAAATATATGAAAATCTTTGCACTATGGAGCAAGTGATAGAGAGCAGAGGTTAAGAGAAAATGGAAACTATGTATATGTTTAATGATTTCTAACACCTAATACCAAAGATGCTAAAAACATGTAAAGAAGAAATTACTGGAAAAATAGAAATGATTTCTTCACTTCTCATGTTTATTGAGGAAATGGAAATGGTTAGTTTTGAAATCTATTTGTATTATAGAAACATGGCTTGAAACTCTTCATTCAGAAAATTTCAGCTGCTTTTGATCCATTTTTTGATGAGAAATTTACATTTGTCAAGTTTATTATACTAAGTAAGACCTGTAGTACTGAATAGATGTGAGTCTGAGCATCTTTGTAGTTTTTTTATCTTAGACAATAGATTTCAGTCTTTCATCAATATGTGTCTATTTTGCAAACATTTTCGATCATGGTGGGAGAATTTACTTCTATTCCTAGGTTTCAATGATTTTATTATTCATGATGTTGAATTTTGCCAAATTTTGATTTATACCTCTATTAAAATGTTCTGTTTTTAACTGATTTCTCAGTGAATATGTGGATTTATAGTGATAATTTTTAAATGTGAAGCCAAGCATACCTTAGATATGCTCCACTTGGTTACAACGTATTACTCTTTATATATAACTCCCTCGATTCTCTAATACTTTGGAAAGGATCTTTGCCACTACAACAATGACAACAGTGTTGTGTAGTATTTTTGTTGGTTTGTTTTCCTTGTAATAGCTTTCTAAGTCCTTAAACTGTTAAATACTTCCAAACTCACATGATGAATATGAATTTGTTCACCTCTTTTCTACTTTCTAAAGGTATTTAAAAGTTTATATTACTTGGTCCTTTCACATAAGTTAGAAGCTGAAGCTGTTTGACCCCACAGCTTTTGTTTTATAGTCAAAGATATTTTTAATGATAAATCTTAAATTTTTTTAGTAAAGGTAAAGTTACTGAAATCTGTACTTAAAATTTGAAGTTTATCTTTCACCTGAGTTATCTATTTCTCCTAAGTTTCCATTTTGCCTAAGTAATCAAGTATATCAGTGTAAAATTGTTTTTTATATAATTGCTATAAAATCTGATTTGTAGTTGAATTCTCTTACATAATAATGTTTATAATTTGTGGTTTGAAAACTAATCAAAATCGACATTGCAAATCTTTGCTGAGAGAGATATTTACAGCTACAAAGGAAGACTAAAATCACAGGTAATCTTCGAACTTAGGTAGGTAGAAAGTTAGATTCAAATAAAGTAAAGCAAGAAAATAATCTGGGAAGCACCAGCCTATTAACAAAGTATATGAAGAGCAAATCAACAAATATTTCCCCTTTAAAGAGACTAATAAAGTTAAGTAACCCTTGTTAAAATTGATAAAAAATGAAAAAATACAAGTTTATTTGGAATAAGAGACTCTTGCTATGAATTCTACAGACATTAAACAGGTAGTAAGAAATAGGAAAAGTGTTCATTTTAAAGTGTTAATGATGTTATTATCACTTTAAAAACAATTAGAAGTTGAAAGAAAAACAACAGAAATACTGTAAATGATTGCAAATTACATGATACATTTTAAATTTTTAAAAGAAAGGAAATTGGGAAATATTTTGAATTGAATAAAACTTTAAAAAATCAAATCTGTGGTGCAAGTCTAAAATGGGGCCTATCACATTAAACGCTTCTATAGGGAAAAGAAGTCTAAAATGAATTTTAAATTTACCACATTTTCTTTGTCAGTGTCATGTTTCATCTGTGCTGGTCAGCTTCATAGCGTTACAACAAACCTCCTAGGTTAAATACAAAGAGCCAAGTTTTTGACTCCCAGTTGCAGGGTGTCAGTCAGTGACCCAATGGTCCTACTGTTTTGGGCCTGTAGAGGGGCCCAGCCATCGTGGCAGGAGTGTGAAGCAGGGTGGGAGACTCGCCTCATGCGGTGAAGTGCCAATACGCTGAAGAGTGCAAGGGAAAGAAACAGACCAGGGCCCTAACCCCGTTCAGCACAAGACCCGTTGACCTGAAGCCCTCCAGCCAGACCAGGCTATGACAGTGCCAGGATCTCTCAATAGTGCCAATCTAGGACTGAGTCTTTTAACACACGGGCCCGGGAGGCAGCCCAGATCCAAAGTCTACCACTCCAATTCAATTACAAATATAATGTTTTCTTTCTTTGGTGTCAAGAAACACGGAACCTTCCTTGCATGCTAACAAGATCAACACGAATCACCTTTCATACATTTCAGATCATCTCCTCCCTGTGCATATATTTTAGTTTTTCTGAACACCATCGATAACCAACATATTTACAGGAGGGTAAATACCTACAACAACTCACCTTTCTGCCCCAAACTCCCACTTTTTATTTACTGTTTTGAATACATTTTTAATGATATTTAAGGGGTACCTTGAAGAAGCAGGTGAGTAGAGGTCAGGAAACATTTGTACAGCAGAAACTTCACTAAGGTGCCTCCTTGGGGCTCTTTGAGCCCTGAACTATCAAGAGCACAGTACAGTTAATCCTCCCTGCACTTAAAACAAAAATTGACAGTGGACCTGTGGAAAGCCATATCTTCTTTTCCACACTTCCCTAGGATTCCCTTAATCTACGGTCAATTGCCTATACAGGGATTTCTCATTCATGCATTATCCATATGAACTTAATCAAATAACAGGTATTGGTATTTTTAGGATTTCTGTTTCATTAGATGTAGAAATTGCAGAAATAAAAACAACTTTCCCATACTCAACTTGAAGGCAGTATTACATGCCACTAAAACTAGTTAATCAAATATTATACAAATAACTGCTTTAAAGCAAAGCTAATAAGGTTTTCAGAGGAGTCTGTCTTGTAAATCCAAATACAAAAAAGTTAATTCTCTCATGGTCTTCGTAAAAGCTATATGATGTTTGCTTTCATTTCTCAATAATATACACACTTCAATCTGAGAGGAAAAAGAAACCAAATTTATTTTGTTGTTGGTAATTAATATCTTTCACCCCTTCCATGTGAAATCTTTCTTGCTCCTATTTTCTTCTATAGGGGAAATTTCTTTCTCCTGTTCATTTTGGTAGCATTGTTAGGCATCGTTTGATTCCACTATTTTCCTGCTTACCACACTAGCCATTTTACTGTTTAGGTAACTTCTTTTAGACTGCACTGGACATTCTGTTAACGAAATTTTTAAAAAGGAAGAAAGTTTTTAGTATCTTTCCTAACTTAACACAAATTGGACAATTCAAATACTTTGCAAACCATTGGTATCTTACAAGATGTAGAGGCAGACAAAAGGTAGCAAAATGTGCTAAATTGCTCTTGTTTTTGGTATGTTTCTATACACATTCTTCATCAAAATAACTCAGCTACTTAAAAAAAATTCTGTCTTAAAGATACTGACATTTTACATACTATGTTTTAGGGAGATGCTAAATGATTTGGGTTTGTTGCTCTGTCATCTATTAGACCTTTTTGATAGATTAAATATTTTAGCATAGTTATATAGTTTATGATAGGCAAATGTCAGCTGATATGTTACTTTTATTTCATGAGACACAATTAATTCTAGTTATATGACAAAATTTATTCACAACTGAAAATAAGTTGTAAATTTCTTGTGCAGAAATTGAGATTGTTCATCATTACAAATAATTTCATCTGGCAGAGATTCACAGAAACCACTTCACACCATGACTCTTGATGAGTTGACTGTTCCTCACTGTGACGTTCGCTTTTATCTTAACCAAAAACCTCGGGAGGTAGACTGTGTTCATAATTGAAAACATAATTGAAAACAAAATATAACACAATGTCATTTGGAAAGTCAAAATTATGATTTGCACATTTATTGTTTTGAAATAAAATTAATCATGCTCCAGAAATATAGCTGTGTACCTTAGTATTGTTTTATTAAGCCATGAGCAATGGTGTAGAGGGGAAAAAAA
>RJWT010037097.1:0-13124 GCA_004365215.1 Cuniculus paca | reverse complement strand
TACTTTTGTACCGATGTGTTTCATTTTTATTTGATATCATGAAGTGGAAGTACAGTTTCTTCTCAATAAATATTTTTAAAAACCAAAAAAAAAGGAATTACTTGGTAAAAATATTTGTTGCTTTCATATTATCTCTAGAAGTATTTGTCAGTTTCTACATTCTGACACTGTGACTATAAAACATTTTGGAAACATCATTCACATTAACATGCCAAGATAATATTTCTTAATTTGACACTTTTTACTTAAGAACTTTACTGAAAGTTTCATGTAAATTTTAAATAGTACTTTAAAGATTAAAAAGTACTCTAATAAGAATAAAAAAATTAGTCTTTAAATAGATTTGTTGAACTGTGAATTGAACCCAGGACTTCACACACACCAGACAAGTGCTCTATCATTGAGCTACACACCCAGTCCTTAAATAGATTTGTTAATTTGTGGCCAATAAGATTTTTATCAGACACTGGATAAGTAGGACGAGTAATGAATAAACAAATATAGACTGAATAGTCATATGTATCATGGATAGTATTTATTGAACATTAATGATTCATTGGTTCTAAAACTGAGTAATGTTTACCACCTTGGAAAATGTTGGAGGGCTGTACTCTTACATAGTTTTAATATTCCAATGTTCTCATTTGTTTTTAGCAGTATTTCCTTTAGTTTCTTCATTCTTTGAACTTTTTTCTGCCTCCCCATCTTAAGTCAGTGGGCATCTATCTTAGACCTCTGGGTTTTGCTTAAGAGAGTTCACATTAATTACTGCTTATCAGCATTCATCATGATGACAGCTCCTGTTAGCAATGCTGTTTATTTTGTTCTCACCTTTTCTGCTTGGCTGTCAAACGGAAGAATTTTATGGTTCATGAGGGAGTAATCCCTCTCTATGACCAGCTGTTTGAAGGAAAAAAAATGTCTTACCCTCAGTATTGTACTGGCTTTGGCAATGCCTTGTAAATGAAATGGCACGAATGTAGCAATTAATAGCCTTCTTTAATTGAGTTCAGTTATAACACAGTGTAATTAAACTAACCAAAAACTGTTGAACAAAAATTTAAACTCTAAAAGTTTTTAAAATGCTTTTCAGAGTTGATAACAAAACTTTCCTTAGTTTAATGAAGGTCCGATAGGTGTATTACATGATTATATAATAGCATAGTCCCATTTTTAGTAATTATGTATATTTCTTTCACATTATATGCTAGTAAGTGATGTTCTGGATTATTTGCATTAATAATTTTTCATTATTTCACTCATCCTTAATTGTATCATTATCGCATTATTTAATACAGACTTATGCATTTCTTGCCAGATTTTAATAGCTAATCAACTCATATCTTTGCTTATGAAAAGGATATATTTATACTAAAAGTGGAGGTTGAATTTTGTGTGATTAGATACACTTAAAAATATTGAAGTGGTACCAAGAGAGATCCCTGAATTCTGATAATAGTAAATATAATAATTTTAGAGACAGATTTTACTGATAAAAGTCAACAAAAATGCTAGGCATTTTTAAAAAATCTTTTTAAATATTAAATAACTAAAATAGTGAGAAATTACTCATCACAATTCAGAAGACAGAACTGTCACAGGTAAGTCCAATAATGAGGGTGTCTTTTGTCAAGAGAAGTATTTTGATGTTCCAGAAGTGGGCAACAGATGAAAGAGGGGTTTGAGCACTTCATAGGACTTAAAGGATGGATTCTGGAGATCCTAAAAACAGAAAATAAAAATAAAAAATAAATTATCCTTTGAAAGGATTATAGCCTGCTTAAATTCAATGTTCCTATCTAGAAAATCTCAACATCTGAAATTGAACTAACGTAATAATAACTTGTGACTTGACCCAACACAGTGCATGATTTGGAGGAGAAGGAAAGATTTATTGCTACTATTATGATATAGGTAGCCAAATTAGATATTTTAAACATATTTCTTTAATCATATGAGAATGTTTAGAAATTAGGCTTTCTACTAAGGACAAATCCAGATCTTTATATTTTACTGCCTCTTCCTCAGCAGTTTTATGTACAAGTCATGCTGGACTTTATGACATCTCCAAAGCACACAAACACATTCTATTGTCCATATCTTATTACTTTGCTTGAATGCTCTTGCCCTATATCTTCATGCATGTAATATCCTCTCATTATCTAGAACGGTTCAAAATTCACTTGATTTTTCAGAGTTTTCTTGCCCTCATAGCCAAAGTAGCTTCTACCACTGAAATGTACTGTTAACTATAACTATCCTGTTCCATTTTCTTAATATTTATGAGTTTATGAAAATTTATTGTATTTACATTAAATGTTTATACTTCTTTACATGCCAACATACAAAAAGCAGCCCTAATCTAAGAAGATGTAATTAAATAGTGCATAAAGTGTGTGTTCGTATTGTATTTCCAAACCTACTGTAATTATGCATACAGATAGGTACAGGACACATATTTGGAGAAGAAGTAGTTTTTGAAAAATCTAGTTTTATTTTAATATAATTTTACTTTTTGTAATTTTATTTAAATTCATTGGTACAATTTAGGTACACATAATTATCACATTCATTATACAGAATTTGTGTTTGTATATAATATGTCTTGATTACTCTTTATTTTTGTCTTGTTCCATTTCATCCTTTCAAACCCCCTTCTTCTTTCTGTTCACAAAGCTCTGCCTTTATTTTATCTTTCTTTTCTGAAGGAATGGAAAATAATTTTATTTTCATATAGATTTTTATGCTAAAGAAAAAAAAACAATACTTTGCCAGAAAACCGGGTCAATCTGAATTCTATTTTGATTTATCACAAGTGTTCTCCATTCAGTAAGTAGGATTACTGTCTTGAATTGAAACTTTGAATTATGATTGAATTTATAGTTTTTGTATAGGCATCATGTGAAAGTTATTTAAGCTTCTGCTATTATCAATGAAAAAGCATTTTATGTTATTCTGATCGATGTGTAAGTTCAGAGGGAAACTTCTCTGCTAAAAAGAGGACTCTTTAATGTACACTTTCTAAGTTTCTCTGCATGGTTTCTCTATGCACAACTTCTATTCTGCAGGGAATATTATTTACCAATAGTCTTTTTCCTACCTCAAAGCTGCAAGCACGTTCACAGAGTTACTAACATATAAAGATAACATTTATCATATCACATGTGTTTTGCTTTCCTTTGAAATCCTTTTCCCTTAAACTTAAATTCTACCACAATTCATAGTCTTTAGAGGTCTGTCACAAAGAAAAAGAAAACTAAATATGACAAAATTACACAACATGATGGGTTCACTTGCTTTGAGCTCTGTGGGGATCTCTATTATTCTAAGACTTTTTAGTCAAAGGAAGAAGAAATAATTTTGTCTGCTCCTTTTCTGAGCAGTAGCCCTGGGGCAGAGTCCATTAGAGTGAGAGAGAGGGAGGACACACCGTAGTCTCCTGAAGTCTATGTGATTGCCCATGTGTGCTTTGGACCATATTTCTGAGAACAGCATTTCATGAACATATTTGTGTCATGGTATAAAGATTGACTATAGCTATAACAAAAATTGCTGTTTTAAAACTTTAAAATATATGTTAATAAAATATAATTGATTGGAGAATAATCTTTACTGAAGATTCAGTAATAAAAAACATAGAAAATGTGCTGGTGCATTTTTAAAATTTAAGTCATTTTTTCTTGTTTCTCCTAGCTAAATATTGTCAATGTTATCAGAATGGAATATCTGAGAAGCCAAAATCTCATAACAGTAAATCATTTTATGTAACTAGTAAGTATTCTTACACTGAAGGAAAAGCATAAAGGAGCTAATCTTTCCATCAATAACAAGTTTTGCTCCCATTCTCAATAATATGTCATCCAAATACAACAGTAATGGCAAAACCATAAGACAAAGTGTTGAAAAACATGGTCATTTCTTCCTTCACAAAACAATTTTTTTTTCGTATAGTGTTCTCACACTTTGGTTCTCTGCTTTTCCTCTGAATTACTTAGTCAAAAAATTCACTGAATTACTGGATTTAGTGATCACTGAATTATTTAGTGATGTGTTTATTGTTACTCATTATTTGTCCCTTTCTCTTGAGCTACTGGCCTAGGTTGATACTTTCTTTTTCACTACTAGCTTGATAACTTCATTGTCTAGACAGTTAATACATTTTATAATGATGATTATTGTGTCATAAAAGGTTTCAAGGCTATATGAATAAATGAGATGTTAGATTGGACATTAAATATATTTTCATTTTATCTGTGGCGGTATCGGTCAATTTAATGGCATAAATTGTGGAGAAGGAGGCAGATATATTTAACTGTAGAGAAAATAATACAGATAGAATAACAACTGTAAAAAGGGATACGATTCTGACTTTCATATAGATATAAAACTATTCAATTTGTAAGTAGAAGTTGTATTCCCAAAGGATATAGTCCACACCACAAATAAGCTACTTCACTATAGAAAAGAATTACTTTATATCATTATCGGTTAACTGTGCTTACAGAGTTACACACTGTTTCCATAAATTCAGAAACAGGAAACTGGAGAGTGATATAGACACAGATTCATATTCATCATATTTCTTTGCAAATATGAAAGCAATAATATATAAGGAACTAAGCTGTTAAATGTAACAGATAAAGAATAGAATGTAACAGATAAAGAATAGAATGTAACAGATTTCTCAGCAGTTTCTACTAGCTTACACTTTTGATGATAAAGTAGTAGTATTTCTATATGTAAGGATTAGAAAATTATACATCTGTAAGACAGTTTAGGAAATATAATTTTAAGTTTACAGTATTACTTGCATGGTATTGTTTTACCACGTGGAATATATTGTGTTTAGATTTAAATCACTAATTTCAATGAATTAGAAAAGTATATATTTTTCTGTAAGTACATGAAGTAAGGAGAGAACTGAAGCAATTTCTGTATATTACAAGTACTAGGTGGTCATATCACAGACCATCAGATACTTCTCCCTATGCTCTATGTCCTAGAGCACATGGACAGAATTTTCTAACCTCCTCTTATATTTCAGATTAGAGCCTCAGGTCTTGCCTTTAGTGAATGTTTGCCAATCTGTTTGGTAGTGTTAGTTCAGTTACAAGCAAAAGTGAGGAAGCTAATTTCATGTTTATTGTTAGGTACCTCATAACTCATCCTGACTTTGGCTTTGGAAATCTTTCCTGAAGATATCTGTAGGGAAACGGAGATCACCATTCTCTCCAAATAACTTCCTAAATGTCTGTTAGTGTTATGAAGCTATCCAATTTAACCTATTAAAATAAAAAAATGGCAATCTAGTTACCTCACTAATATTTACAGAATATTAACAAAAAGTTATATGTGAAGAAATGTGTTAATTCCTAAACTCAGGCATTCAACATAAGCAACATATGCAGTTTGATATCCACCCAAGCACAAACTTGATTAGAATTTTTTTAAATTTAAAAACCATCAAATAAATCAGTTATTTCTATTTTACTAGTTGTACCATCATTTCTATTGTATTTTATTCTGATTATTCACAGAGTATAACATTTGTATGTATTTTCCCACTAATGCAATTCTCTATTTTAGCACAATGAGACTATAAATCAATGACTACAATAAGACTACTACATAATACTATTTGTATTTTGGTTACTGTCCTGAACAATATTGCATAAGATTCATGTTTCTTACTTGTGTATTTGTATAAAAGTTCTTTACTAGCCTTACTGAATAAATTGTCTCTTTTTATAAGATTTCTTCTAATACATTTTGTGGAAAAATAAAAATGCAATTCATTGTTTTCTTTTATTCCATCAAGATGTCTCCAATACTCGAATGCGGGATATTATAGAGAAAAAACATCTAATGAAGTGCCTGAGGACAACCATATGTTTGCATTATTAGAACGATGTCAAATACAAACACTAAAAATAATGTAGTGAGATTATAGGAGAGAAAGGATTTTTTTTCATTCTCTAAAGGTTCAACAATTTGAACCTATAAAATATATTGACAATACAAAGATTAACAAGAGGAAAGGCATGGATATGTACTAACATGGAAATACACATTAACCTACCAAGTATCAAACTCAAAGAACAGCCAGCTATTTGAAGCTTGAATATCTTCTTCCTAGGAGTGGAAGAAGTGAAGGTGGTAGGCAAATTTGGAGAATCAATTAATTAATTTTAAGGGCAATGAATGGACCCAAGTGGCAAATAATAAACACAGAAAAATATTCTTTGGATTCTGGGTTAATATGAATAACTCAGAGGCAGAACCACATTGTTAACAAAGGCTATCATGCCATGCAAATGAAGTTTCTCAGGTAATATCATTTTATTAGTCATCTTTTCCATCATTCAGACACAATACCCAATATAAACCATTTAGGAGAAGGCATGTATAATTTGACTCTTGGATTCATGACATTCAGTCTGTGGTTGGCTGGTTCCAAAACAGAAATGCAGAAGAGCATGGCAAAGCAAAGCAAAGATGCTTACTTCACATCAGCTGTGAAGCAAAGCAAAAGAAGAGTACCAGAGAGGAGAGGGACAGGAATGAAAATTATCACCTAAGGTTGAACCACCATGACCAACAAAGACACATCCATTAGTGTGCTTTAGTATAACTGGCCCCCAAGCAAATCAAGTTGACAAACCACCTTAAATTTCACATCTCACATCTCGTCAAGTTTGTACCCTAACACATTTCCTTAAACCATACCTAATCGCCAAATAAAAACAACAAGAAATTAATAATTTTGACTCCCAAGATACGACTATCTGTAATGAAATCAAAATGCAATAATGCCTTTCCCAAAGATTCAATAATGCCAGCATTTTTCAAAAGTTCAAATAAATGTCTCTCCCGAGATTCAAAGCCAAATCTTATGTGTGACTCTATAAAAATAAAAATAATAAACCACATAATCCCACAGTACAATTCTACAAGCTAAACATTGCCAATCCAAAAGTGAAATATAGAGTGATAGAGAAGAATAAAACCAAAGAAAGATCAAAGCTGTGTAGTTCCTTGTACAGCACTTGGGGTACAGGTTTGTGAGTTGTGAGATCCAGAGGACTTAGGTGACTCCACCAATGCTTTGGTGATGACAGCCCACATGGCTTGTCACTTAGACTGGCTCAACTCATAGTCACAAGGTTTCTTTAGCAGACTCTCCATATCTCTGGCTTCTCCAACTTCCTGAGGTCTTCACTGCAGCTTTGGATTTATAGTAAGTACCCAGCTCATGAACAAGTTCCATTCTGAGAGAATGTTCATAAATTGAATTCATGCATAAGCCCAACAAAGTGAGTCTTACACACCTTTGATACAAATAAACAATATAAACCATAAAAATTATAAACAAGCACATGAACACACAGTGAATTCCTGACTGTACTGTACTACTGCCACTATTGCACTGTACAGTAAGCACACAATAGCATAACTGTGAAAATGTCTGGCTGATGTGAGCTATTTCCATGATTTATTCACATCTATGAATGTTCATCATGTGAGGTATGTTTTTATATCTGAAATTTTCCAATTCAAACATTTATAAGTCAGAGGCTCTGTTTTACCACAACTTCCTTTACTCTTTTCTCAAGGTCTCTTTGCCTTGTCTTCCAAGGAAAAGAAATCTGAAATCTGTGTGGAAACCTCTGTAAACCCACTTTTCTACTATTCTTCATATCAATAAAAAACAACAGCACATGGATGATGAAAAGTTCTCTCACCAGTGCTAACAATAGTCATCCTTTGTTGGACATAGTGACAGCAGCCTCTGAGTAACAAAAGGTGTTTATACTGAAATAAATTCCAGAAAACCAGTTCACCAAGTGACCCCTCTTAAGCAAGGAATTCAGTGGGCTTCATGTCAAATGAAAGCTTTATACTTTTATATCTTTGACCCTGTGATGGGTGCAAAGTTTGATTTCTGAGAACCAGGAAGGTATGTTTCTTCTTCTCCCTGCGAAGTACATGGTTTCTTTCCAATGGCACCACTCTCATCAGTAACCATTTCTCCTTGGGCCTCAACTTTATACATGACTCTATATGATCTAAAATGTAAGTTTTTCAAGGTTTTTCTTTCTTTTTTCTGTGCCTGTGAATCTCACTTTACATTTGACTGAAAGAAGGGAGCAATACCATAACATCGTCTGAATTTTGGACAGCCTTGATATTTCCAGACTAATTAGTCTACAACACTTCAATTTGGTCTTTCACAAAGTCTTAGGTCTTCTGATAAAGGTGTATAAAATTTTTTCCCCAGGTTGTAGCATACATGGTCCAAATCTTAAAAGAATCCTGTTACAAACTGAAACCCCATGTGTTTGGAATTTACTGTCTGTAATCCCATGAGTGTACTGGTATTCTGATCTCTGACTGGAAACACTCAGAAAGCTTAGGTTACAATATTCTAGGGTGTCTCTTTCTTGTATCTGTAAACTTTTCCAAATTCTTATCGCAAACCAGTTCCAACCCTTTCTGAACCACATTATCTGCTACAGTCACAAGACCCCAATTTTTGGTACCAGTTTTTCTACATCAGTCACTTTCCCTTTGCTGAGACATGTCACAGAATTAGAGAAAACAATCCTAAAATTCATCTGGAACCAGAGACCTAGAATAGCAAAGGCAATACCAAGCAAAAAAAGACAAGACCGGAGTATCACAATCTCTGACTTGAAATTATACTATAAAGCTACAGTGAAAAAAATAGTTTAATATTGGAAAAAAAACAAGACCCAAAGACCAATGGAACTGATTAGAAGATGCAGAAATAATTCAAGACACACTAAACCACTTTATAAAGGTGTTCAAAACAATCACAGGAAGAAAGACAACTTCTTTATTAACTGGTGCTGTAAAAATTGGCTCTTCACATGTTGAAGATTAAAGTTGGACCCATATCTTTCACCATGTACTAAACTAAACTCAGAATGGATCAAAGATCTAAATAAAAACAAAAACAATAAATCTACTGGAAGAAACAGTAGGTAAAACTCTTGAAGAATAGGTGTAGACAAAGTCTTTATGAACAAGACCCTGATTGCACAGAAGCTGTCACAAAGTATCAAAAACTGGGATCTTAGCTTATTAAAAAGCTTTTGTACAGTAAGAGTAACCATCAACAGAGTAAAGAGTAAAAACCCACAAGATGGGAGAAAATGTTTTCCAGCTATACCTCAGACAAAGGATTGCTATTGAGAACATACAAAGAACTCAAAAACATCAGACCTCACAAATTTAAAGACCAAATTCAAAAATAGACAGCTAAGATGAAACACTTCTCAGATGAAGAAATACAAATAGGAAACAAATGTATAAAAAACATTCAACATTACTGGTCACTCAAGACATGCAAATTAAAATGGCACTGAGATTACACCTCACCCCAGAAAGAATGGCTATTATTAAAAAATCAACCAATAACAAATGCTGGAAGGGCTGCAGGGAAAAAGGAAACCTTTTCCACTGTTGATGAGAGTGTAGACTGGTGCAACCACTATAGAAATCAGTGTGGAGGTTCCTTGAAAAACTAGGATTGGAGGTCCCATTTGACCCAGTTGTCCCCCTTCTGGGTATCCTTCCAGAAGAATTTAATACATTATACCACAGCGATCTATGTGCACCTATTTTTTGGGGGGGGGCATCAGGGATTTAACTTGCAATCTCGTGCTTGCCAGGCAGGAGCTTACGCCATTGAGCTAAATCCCCAGCCCAAACATTGTAACTTTTTTTTTTTAAGCGCCACCAGGGATTAAACTCATTACCTCACGCTTCCCAGGCTGGAGCTTAAGCCACTGAGCCAACTCCCCGGCTGTGCACTTATGTTTATAGCAGCACAATTCATAATAGCTAGATCTTGGAAATATCCTAAATGCCCATGCACTGAGGAAAGGATAATAGATGTGGTATTTTTACACAATGGAGAAATATTTATGGGTGAATGGAAGCAACCTGAGACCATGCTCATTAGGGAAATAAATCAGACACGCATGTGTGAACATCGTATTGTCTCACTATTGTGAGAATCTGAAAGAAACTATACATAAAAGATAGTTAAGATAATCATACTCAGCTCATTGATTTCACTGAGCTCACTGAGGAGAAAGTTTTGTGCTAGCATTGTTTGGACGTTTAAATGCAGATATCTTGTACTCCGAGTAACTGATTTGAAGATAACAATGCCCAGTGTGTATACCATTGTTACCTCTTAATAGTTGTGTTTTGAAATTTTGTTTTACTTTTTCCTCTTTAAAATAAAATAAATAAATAAATAAAGTGTGCAATAGATATTGTGAAATGGGAAGGCATTGTTCAAAAGGAAAAGGGTACTAGGTTGGGGGACAAAAGAAAGGAAGAATGGGAAAAGAGAGAAAAAATAAAAGTTGGTTATACTACTAGTGTCTCTTAGTTCATAGAAAAGGAAGGTTTAAGTTTGTATTGGTTGGGGAATTTTTTATGCCGATATCTTGCACCCTGAGTAACTACTTTAAAAATAATAATATACATTGTATTTACTATTGTTATTTCCTACCATCTTGTTATTAAATTTTGTTCTAACTTTTATCCATAAAATAAAAAATAAAAAAAATTTTATCATTTGTCTAAGACTAGAAGAATTCTCTAGTCTATGAATAAAATGAAATTTAAAAACCCTGATTATCATGGAGTTTTGAGTGATTTTATGAATGATTTAAGCATCTTTCAGGCATGAGGTATTGAGTTTCATCCCTGGTACCAAAAAAAACTAATAATAATCGGTTCTACTCAACTTTTTCATTTTGTAATGTTTTAAAATTCTCCTCTATTTTTTGAATTGTGAAAAATGATGATGTATGTATTTTCTCTTGAGTACTACAGTGCTATTAATGTTAGCTAAATGAAAATGAAGGGATGTAGTAAAAGCATTTTTATTTTTCTGAAAATTATATTAAACTTGTGACCAGGAGTAAGGATAATTGCTTTCCCCAGACAGCGAAGTGTAGATCAAGATTTTACACCTTTAGTTTTATGCTTTTATACTTCAAGTTAGAGAAAACAAGAGACAAAAGAGATGCCTCAGGAATTCTTGGAAACATTAATAATATCTCTCCTTTAAAATAAGTTTACAATATAGATGGTAAAAACCTAGGATATTTTCCTGTTCAGTTTTTACAAAAATCATTTATATGAGGGAGCAAAATATTTCCTTCCTGCTTTCAGGAAGGGTGGAGAAAGAAACTGATCCACTACTACCTAGCCTGCTAGATTTATATATTTAGAGTGTACTGTTTTTTTACAACACAACCTGTGGTTTAAGTAAGTGACTTCTCTTGCTTTTCATCATGTTGCCCCCAAAAATAGACACTGAGATTTGGAAAACCAGCATTGCTAATGGCTTAAGTAGTATGGTTACTGGCTTTACATCAGTAAAAGTATACTATGTTCAGCTCGGGATTTAGCTCAGTGGCCTAAGTGCCTGCCTGGCAAGTGTGAGGCTGTGAGTTCAATCCCCGGTGCCGAAAACAAAACAAATAAACAAACAAAATATATGTATGTACTATGTTCAAAGAGCATGTATTTACACTCAGAATAGGGTTTTACAACACAGAAGTTAAAGACAGAACACAGTCTTCCTAAACAGATCATTATGACAGACTACAATTATAGTTATAGCCCTTGGAAAAACATTTGCAAGTCCTTAGTGTATCCTTGAATATTACTACACCATCTTTCTTCGAAACCACAGTGAGAGGTTATACTTACACATCCATCAGTTATCAGAGTGAGCGCATGAGAAGAGCAGGTCACACAAAATTTATTATGTTGGTTTAAGAAGATCGATGTTCCGACCACATTCAATCAATTGTTGAATAAGCTTGGTTTACAACAGTTTATTCTTCAAACTTTTGCAAGAAAAGATAAAAATACATTTTACAATATTGAGATTTTAATTTTTTCAAGTTTCAGCAACTACTTCCCATAATGAATGGAAGTATCCTGGATGCAACTGAAGATTACAACTGAAACTCTTCCTCAGCTCTTCTTTTGTAAAGCAAAACCCCTGTTCTTCTATGTACTCACATATAAAAAGACTAACAGGTAAGGTTAAACTATAAATTAGTCCAGATAGATGCAGGCACAAGGTGACCAGCTAGCAAAACTTGAATACGTAATTTCCATAAAGGATTTTTCTATCAGTGACGAGATGGATTTAATTGAATGTGTTACAATAAAAATTGAAGTGTGAGACTTTTTTTAGACTTCATATAGCGTATGTTTGCTTTCTTATAGGCAGTTGTGAGCCTCAGTGTGTTTTAGGAAATAAACTGCGTGGGCTAAGAATTTTCTAAAAACCAGTATTTTAAAAGCCAATTTTCCAAATCAACCACAGAAATGGCAAATAAAATGGAAGACGATATAGCTGTCATTTGAGCCAATGCCAAAAATACAGGATGTGACATCGAATACATGCTTTCAGTTCCATGAAGAAGCATTTCAGGCTACTTCACTAATTAGGTGATAATTTAAATTCAGTTTCTGCCCCACGTGCTCTATGGAGTATGGAGAATGCACTGAGATGCCTAACAGTGATACTGTGAAGAGGACAGATGGCTGGGGAAACACAATTTCTCCAATTATTTTATGCTTTTCATACTATTAAATTAGGTTAGCATCATCATTGAAATGTAATGCTTGGAATTCTCATCAGGAAAACCATGTAAATATTTTCAGGTTTCCAAAATAACTTGCATGATTAGTAGATGAGCATTCAAAGTTTTGCCATAGCATAAAATACAAATAATTTTGTCCCTGCAATCTGCTATGAATGTGAGAATGACACTAGAAATGAAACTTTAATTTTTTTAAGGCTGTATGAGCACCTTGCTCAGTTCATACTCTATTTCACTATGTTTAATTTGTTTTTTATCATTAAGAATACCTGCTTTGAAAAATATAAATACTGATTGGCATGTAGAACATTATAATTAAAATTAACACAATGCTTTTAAAGTTGAACTGTCTATTGGTCAAAATAAAATGCATTGTATTTTGAAAATTGAATTCCAGATAAGGTGACTAGTCTAGAAAGTATTTATAACAATACAAAATCATCAAATTTGTAAACT
>RJWT010037096.1:0-13106 GCA_004365215.1 Cuniculus paca | reverse complement strand
CCAGCCTTCTCTTGATTTTTTTGTGTAGAGCGAGTGGGCTTTTATTGTGGGTTTTTTTCCACCCTGTACCTTTTGTTTCCCAGTTGGTCCATCCCCCTCAAGTGTAGGGTAGTTGAGGCATGACAGAAACACAGGAAACTCAGCACCATGTCCTTCTTTCTTGAGTACACACGCACACACACATATATTTTTTGGGTACTGGGAATCCAACTCAGGACCTTGCACTTGGCAAGGCAGGGGCTCATGCCGCCGAGCTATGTTACTGGCGAGTCCAGAATCTTTAAATGGTGTTCTCTTCACCTTCCAGGGTTGTCTCATGCTAGTTTTGTATATTATGTCCAAGGTTTTTAGTTTCACTTAGCAGGAAGAATAGAAAAAAATACATGTACCTGCAAGAATTTGATTTCTTTTTTATCTTGTGTTCTGGGAGGAGGAATTAGAGACTTAACACACTGGCTTTTCTGCATACCCCTTATGTTTAATTTTGTAAAAATATGTGAATAAACTTTCAAATAGTGTCATTGAAGAAAAATTTGAGCTGATAAAGCAAAGAACTAGTTTGGAGAAAAATGTTCAAAATACTCTCAAATTTAATAGAATTTACATGAAAAGTGTCATGACTGCAGATGAGGCTTGTTCAAGACATAAGGTAATTGTAATAAGTGTGAATCTTTATCAGTGTTTTAGAAAATTAAATTACAAAAGCTGGGCGTAGTGGCGTAAGTCTGTAATCCCAGCACTCAGGAGGCTGAGGCAGGAGAATTGCTGTGAGTTCAGCGCCATCCTGGGCTACAAAGTAAGTTCAAGGGCAACCTGAACTACACAGTGAGACCCTGTCCCAAAAAAAGAGAGGGAAAAAAAGAAAGAAGAAAGAAAGAAAGAGAAAAAGAAAGAAAGAAAGAAAAAATTACAAAGTGTTATATATGGTCTATGGTGATCCTATAAAAGCCAGTGTGTAAGAAAGGAGTTGAGTGATTTCATAAAATAGCCTTAAAAGGAGTTTCACTGTCCAGTAGGTTTGTGTAGTTTCATTTTTCTTGTTTTCAAAGATACTTAAATGTTTTGCAGAAGAAGACATTCTGGAACCTGAAGAAAAGGGACAAACAGGCAAACTGCCCATTTCATTTAGTAAAGAAATGTTGTAGTATCAAAAGCTGACAGAGCTAATTCTCTAAAACTTACTCCAAGATACACATATATAAAGATTTAATATTTCTGCAGAATTGAGTCTTGGTGTGATCTTGGAAGGCAGTGACTTAAGACATTCAGCACTGAGTGGGTGTGCTCGTCTCTGCTCCCTCCCAGCACTCGTGCATCTGAAGACTGGGTTGTGGCCTGTGTACTGTGTGTGTGTCCCCCAAGAGAGCACTCACCCTTCAGTCCCCTTCTACTCGAGAGGCAGTCTCACTCAGTCTCTGTTGCTATGGGAAGAAGACTATGTTACTGTGATCTAGAACTTGGGGACTAAAATGAGTCGAACCATTCCTCATATTCTTTTCTTGTATCTTACTGAGTGCTTATAGCCTTTGGCTTTTGGGGGTTCAGACAGGGTCTCAGTGCATATGTGGTTCAGGCAGGCCTCAGACTCTCAGTGGTCTTCCTGCCTCTGCCTCCCCAGAGCTGGGATTACAGGTGTGCATCACCACACTGGGCTCATACTTTTCTTGTATTTTAGTTTGTTTGTTTATTTTTGGTAAATTGAACCCAGAGCCATCACACACCCTCAGCCCTTTTCTGTCTTTTGTGATAGGTTTTTACTAAGTTGCCTAGGGGACTGCAAATGTGAGATCCTCCTGCTTCAGCCTCCCAGAGTGCTAGGTTTATAGGTATGTGTCATCACCCCCACAACATTTTTGATTGTTTTCTCTCCATTTATTAAGCAAACAATTATTAGGTACCTATCATTTTAGATTTTAAGTGTATTGTAAAGAGAAAAGTGAAAGCAACAATCAGTCATAAAGTTTAATTTCAGTCAGAGACTTACCAGCTTCTCATGTTCAGTATATATTTAGCAGTATCTTGTGCAATTCTAAATATAATTTCCTAGGTTTATGTTTTGCAATATATTGGCAAAAAAACATGAACTGTTTGGGGAATATTTAGGGAAACTACTAGTGTTAGGCAACACTGCTTCAAAATACGCTTCTGAGAAAATACCCTCCCTTCCTTCCTTCCTTCCTTCCTTCCTTCCTTCCTTCCTTCCTTCCTTTTTTGGTCTTTGTGACACAGGGTCTCACTATGCAGTTCAGGCTGGCACTGAACTCACTGTGTAGCCTAGGCTGGCCTCAAACTCAGTGATCCTTCTGCCTCAGCTCAGCCTCCCAAGTGCTGGAATTGCAGGTGTGCGCCACCATGCTTGGCTAGAAAATACTTTAAAAATTAAAAGCTTTATGAGACTTGCTGTCACTGTAACTTGTAAAAATTGTGTAATTGCTCTGAAATAAATTTAGAAACCATGTCTCACAAAATTTTTATCTTTTGTGAACTTAACATCAAAACTTTTTGGGAGGCTTATGTTGACAAAATCTTGGTCACGAATAACTCTGAAGTAAAATTAGCTGATGCAGAGGGAGCAAATGATTTTTTAAAAGTGTGATAAATTGATTACCCTGCCCACGTGGAGCTGAGAAACCCAACCTGGTCTCTTGGGCTAAAGTGTCCATAGAGCTAGTTCCTTTCGGGAGGCGCTACGGAAAATCTTTTTATTTGCTTTTTCCAGAATTACTTGACTCAGGGCCTCATTTTCTGCAGTTGAGAGGACTTTAATTTTTAAAGTAAAAGTGAATGGACATAGTATTTAAAATTTAATGAGCTTTGCATGATTTATTTTGTTAAGTTTAATATTAATAGAATAATCATGTGGACTTTGTGTTGTACTTACTTCATTGTTACTACAAATGTTTGTTCAGACCAGATGGCCAAAAGAAAAGAAGACAATTTCTTCTCTCCTGAAAATGCCAAAAGACCAAGACAAGAATCAGAGGATTTTGATAAAGACAGTGATGAAGATGAATGTACTGTTTCTTTGACTAAAAGCAGCTCTACATTGGTGAGTGCAAAGTTACAAAATTAGGTTTTCAATTGGCTTTTTCTGTCTCTTTTATAATGTCATATTCCATGGCAATTCATAATCAGGAAAAAGCAATAATTCTTTAAAGAGCTAAGATAAAAATAACTTCTAAATGATTTTGAGGTTTATGTTAGTTATCAGAAAAACAGAGCAAATAATGAAACAAAGATGAATAAAATTGACAAACCTTTAATGAGACCAACATAGAAGAAGAAAAGGAGACAAAAGATAAATAATCAATGTTGAGAATGAAATAGGGCTATGGCTATAAATCCTGCAGACATCAAAGAGAAGAGACACAGATAGCAACTCTGCCACACAAAACTGAAAATTCAGTGAAGTGGACCAACTTCTTAAGAAGCAGAAGCAGCCACATGTCACCAATATGGAGTAGACAACGTGCATAACTTTGTAACTGTTAAGGAAATTTAATTCCTATTTTAACATCTCTTAGAAATAGAAATCTCCATGTCCATTTGGGGTCTCTGGAGAGGTGGTCACTAGAGAGTACAGCATAAATTTAGAGAAGAATCCACATGAATTTTACAGTCTTTTTCAGAAGGGAGAACACTTTTTAATTCATTGTGTTGGTACCGAAACTAAAAGAGGAACCAAAAAAGCAAACTGTGTACTCATTTACCTCATGAATGGACAAAAATCTTTAACAGGTACTAGAAAATAGACTTTAGCAATATGTAAAAAGAATATACACTGTGATCAAACGGCTTTCTTCTAATCATGCGTAATGGGTTGTATCTAGATGGACCCCTGCAAAGCCTCATGCACTCTTTTTTTTTTTTTTTTTTTTCTGGCACCGGGGATTGAACTCACGACCTTGCGCTTGCCATGCAGGTGCTTAGACCGCTGAGCTAGATCCCTGGCCCTAAGCCTCATGCACTCTTAGGTGGGACTTTTCAGAGCTGGCTGGATCTAGGATGTGTGGTAACTAAGTGAGTTTAGCACAGATCTGGGTGTGGATAATGGAAGCCCCACCCTGGTGCGGGTGGCACCCATCAATACGTTTATAGCCTAGATGGACTATAAAGGGAGAGAGGGAGAGCAGGATGCTGTTGCTACTGCTGGCAGCTTTGCTGCTTGCTTGCCTCTGCCTCCTGCCTGCCCTCCTGTGGACTGTTCGTCCTCTCTGATGCCCTTCTTGCTGCTGTGCCTTGAAGCCAGTCAGTTCAGCCTGTGGACTGAAATCTGTACAGACTGTGAGCTGAAGTAGACCTTTCCTCCTTTAACTTGTGGGTGTCAGGTAATGCAAGCTTGATTCTGAATCTGAAAATGAATGTAATTCTCTGTATTACAGACTAAAGAAGACAAAGCATATTGTATCATTAGATGCAGCAGAAGTATTTCACATATTCAACATCCTTTCTCCATGAAACTCTCAGAAATATCCAGTTACAGGGAACTCCCTTAACATAATAAGGAACACTGAGAGAAAAACCTGCAAGGAATATTCTTAGCAGTCAAATAGTGAATGCTTTTCTCTGCAGATGAGGAATAAGACTAGAGTATCTGCTCTTATAACTCTTATTCACTATACTGCTGAGAGATTTAGCTAGTGCAGATAAAGCAGGAGAAGGAAACAATATATAGAGGTTAGCAAAGAAATAAACCTATGTGCAGATGATCTGACTGCCTAGAATATCTCGAGGAACTTACAAAAAAATGTTTAGAGTAAAAACATTTAGCAAAGTTACAATTCGCAAGACAAACATTTTTTAAAATTATATTTTTATATATTGGAATGGAACATGTGAACATTAAAATTCAAATATGCTACTTACAATTACTAAAAAAAAAAGTTTCAAGATGCAAATTAGAGAATTAGCATTATTACTGCTGTAGAGTGATGAAAATCCAGACCATGACCACCAGCAAGTGCTAGGGGGTTGTATAGCAACGGGAAGTCTCCCCTGTACAGGGGATGCAAAGTGCTGTAGCTACTTTGGGAGATAGTTTGGTGGTTCCTTACAAAACTGTACTCTTACGTAATCCAGCAGTCACACACCTGGTATTTACCTCAAAGGAACTGGACACTCAGGAGTATACGAAGAGCTGCACACAGGATTTTATAACAGTGCTATTCGTACTTTCCAAGACTTGAAAGCAAACAAATGTTCTTTAGTGAGCGGATGGATCACTGAGCTATATATAATTCATCCAGACAGAATATTTTTATAATGCTAAAATATATTTTTTAACGCTAAAATGCAGTGAGCTATCAAGGCATGAAATAACATGAAGGAAATGAAGATTCATATTACTGAGTGAAAACAGTCTGAGAAAACTTCATGTACTGCACGATGTGAGCTTGTCCATTCTGGGAACGCAGAACTGGGGAAACAGTAGAAAGATGAGTGATCTCTGGGGTTGGAGAAAGATGGGCTGCGCTGGGGGAGGACAGGATTTTCAGGGCACTGAAAACACTGTACAATATAGATACCATTGTACATTTTTCTAAGCCAGATAGCAAAGTGCACACCTGTATCCCAGTCACTAGGGAGGCTGAGACAGGAGGCTATTGCAAGTTTGAGAGTAGCCTAGGCAATTTAGGAAGTTCTTGTCTCAAAATAAAATTGAAACATAAGAAAAGACTGGGATGTAACTGTTGCCTGGAGTCAGGTCCCAGTGCTGCAGATAACACATTCATGCGCGTATGTATTTTTCCAAACCCTTTGAATGTGTAGCACCAAGAATGAACCCTCACTGTAAAGCAAGGACTTGCAGTGGTTGCAAGGTGGCCGTGGCAGCTCTTCCCGTGGAAGGAGCACCGCTGTGGCAGGGGCTGTTGATGCGGGGAGGCTGTGTAAGTGCGGGCCGAGAGCTATTTGAGGAATCTCAGTTCTTCTCTCAGTTTTACTATCAATTTAACACCACTCTGAAAAAGAAAACAAAGTACTTTGGTCTAAATCTAACAAAATATGAGTAACACTTGTGTGCTGAAAACCATGCAGTGTCGATGAATGAAATCTGAGTAAATCAAGAGACCTATTCACAGATTGAGAAATTCAGCGGAAAAGGTGTCAGTTCTTTGCCAAGTTGAAATAGAAATTTAATGTAATTCTAATCAAAATCCTAGCAAGATTTTTTGTGGATATAGGAAAACTTAAAGTTTATATGAGGACCTGGGATATAGCTCAGTAGCATAAGCGCCTGCCTGACAAGTATACGGTCCTGAGTTCAATTCCCAGTACCTAAATAAATAAATTAATTAATAAAGTCTATATGAAAGGACAAAGGTACCAGGATAGTTAATACTGAAAGTGAATGAAGTGAAAGAGATGACTGGACTTTAAGACTTTTTTAATTTTTTTTTGTCTTTTTGAGACAGGGTCTCGCTATGCCGTTCAGGCTGGCCTTGAGCTAGCTCACTTTGTAGCCCAGGCTGGTCTCGAACTCACAACGATCCTCCTGCCTCAGCCTCCCAAGTGCTGGGATTACAGGTGTGAGCCACCACGCCCAGCTGGACTTTAAGACTTTTACCAGATAGTTACAATAATTAGGATGGTGTGGTGTTGGTATTGGGAAAGGCACAGATCACTGGACCATAGGATCAATTCTCAACAGAGAAGTAGAGCCACAGGAATTATAGTAAACTTTTTTTACAGAGAAGCAGAAGCAGTGCAATGGCAGGGAAGGTAGCCTGTCTTACTGGTGTGCTGGAGAGGTGTACAATGGTTGCTGAAAAAGTGGACCTTAACTTCAGTCTCTTACCTTAAAAGTGAGCATCAAAGGGTAGCAGGTGGAAGTGTAAGCATTGGACTATAAGACCTTTAGAAATAGATGTAGGAGAGTCTTAGACCTGATGGCAGATGCTTGAACTATAAAATGAAAACTTGATACATTGGTCTTTATCAACATTAAAAAGTTTACTCTGCAAAAGACCCTGTTTAAAAAAAAATAGAATTTGGGCTGGGGATTTAGCCTAGCAGTTCAAGTGCTTGCCTGGTAAGTGCAAAGTTGTGAGTTCGAGCCCTGGTACCAAAACCAAACAAACAAACAAACAAAAAAAATTAAAACTCCCAATTTGAAAAAAAATATTTTCTGACCACCCATCTAGCAAAATACTAGTATCTGAATATATACAGAAATTCCAACTCCCCTGTTTGAAAGCAGACAATCGAATATGAGAATGGACAGAAGAAACCTGTACAGGTGGCAGATAATGCACTGTACCAGTGATGGCGAACCTTTTAGATCTTTCAGTTATAACAAACAGCCAGCTCTGGCATGAGTGCCATAGGTTTGCTGCCACTGCTGTACTTTTCAAGCCCATGAAATGATACTCATCATCGTTCTTCATCAAGGTAATATAAAAAGACCATAATGAAATATCCTACATACCCATCAGAATGGCCAAAGGGAAAAATAGTGAACACAAAGTAGAAAAAGATGAGGGGGGAAGCCCAGAATCATTTGTACATTGCTGATGGGAACATAAACTAATCACTACTCTGCCGGGCGTGGTGGCTCACGCCTGTAATCCCAGCACTCGGGAGGCTGAGACAGGCGGATAGTTGTGAGTTCGAGACCAGCCTGGGCTACAAAATGAGCTCAAGGCCAGCCTGAACAGTATACTGAGACCCTGTCTCAAAAACAGGGCTGGGGATCTAGCTCAGCGGTCTAAGCGCCTGCCCAGCAAGCGCAAGGTCATAAGTTCAATCCCCGGTGCCGCAAAAAAAAATAAAAAATAAAAAAAATAAACTAATCACTACTCTGGGAAAGTTTGTCAGTTGCTGTTTAACAAAACAAAGCAAAACAAAAGAAAACACAGAACTACCGTGTAATTCAGCCGTTGTCCCAGAGAAGTAAGGATTTACACAAAACCAGTGAGTGTTTTTAGGTGTTTATAATAGCCAAAAACTGTGAAAACCCAATGACCAACAAATGAATACAGTCTGATACATTCTTACTAAGAAATACTAAAGGATTAAAATCTGTTAGAGGCAAAAGAGAGAATTGGACTGGGTGAAAAAAAATCCATTCTCAAATGATTCCATTTTGCATGATTTTGTTTGTTCAGTGTTGAAATGACAAAGTTACAGAAATGGAACTTTTAGATGTAGGAGAGTCTTAGACCTGATGGCAGATGCTTGAACTATAAAATGAAAACTTGATACATTGGTCTTTATCAACATTAAAAGTTTACTCTGCAAAAGACCCTGTTTAAAAAAAAATAGATGGCTGTAGGGTTTAGGAGGTAGAGCGTGTGGAATGTGGGTGTGACAGATGCCTGGAGTGATGTAGCATTCTGCAGCGTGGCTGTGTCAGTATGTGTGTGTCCTGGCTTTATGATATTCAGTTTATTTTTACAGGATATTACCATTGGCAGAGACTGGGGAAAAAAAGGTCCACACAATCTGTTACTTCTTACCAAAGTAAAAATGTTGTTAATAATTAAACTATTAAAACAGGTAGAATCATTAAAATGGTCCTCAGACCTACTGGATAAAATATGGTCGGATCTAAGTATCTACAAAGTGCACGTGATTGATTCTTCTTCCCCGTTTTTTTATTACCAGACTGCAGCGGAAGTTGGAATAATTGAGAGTATCCATCTGAGAAACTTCATGTGCCATTCGATGCTTGGGCCCTTCAAGTTTGGCTCTAATGTCAATTTTGTTGTTGGCAACAATGGAAGTAAGTCCTTTCACCCTCTTCTCCTGCCTGAAGAAGAATAGAGATGAGGGTACCTTAGCTTTCGAAATGAGTCGTAAATACCATAAATGTTCACTGTCAGCTACTTTTAGAGAAAATATTAGGTCAACTTTAGGTACATTGTTTAAGCAGTTAAAACACTTCCTCCTTCCTTCCCCTTTTCCCCCCTTTAAAATGAATCTCATGTTGCCAACCTGGCCTTGAACTCATGGCCTCATGTTATTCGTCCTGCTTCAGTTTCCCAAGTCATGGGACTACAGGCAGTTGTTGTCATACCCAGGAATCTCCTTTTTAAAAAAAATTCTTTACCTTATAATCTAATCCATACCAGGGTGAACTAGCTATCCTCAGTGCAGTTGAAGCAGCCCAGCGTTTACCTTGACTCAACATTAGAGCACAAATGAATTGAATGGGAATGCAGATATGAAAGTAACAGTTCTCACGTTGTGACCAATGGAAGTTTTATGATATCTGTGCTGGTACTTGAGGAAGATTAGAGATTTGCTAGGTCTCACTAGGGAAAAAGCTGAGGTGCTGCAAGCAAAGATTGCCCATCTCAACTTTTGGGTGAGCAGATGTGCATGGGGAACGAAGCTGACACTGGAGAGTCACTGAGTCCTATTGTGGAGGATCCTCAGTATCATGATAAAGATTTTGGAGTTTAATTCAAATGTCACTGGATGCTAGTGATTGAGTAATTAGATGGCATGGCTAAGATATTGGAAACGAACTGGCCAAAGAGTGGAGGACAGATTAGAAGGGGGGAAACCTGAGAGACAGACGACTAGTTAAGCAGCTCTCATGATGGGCTGGCTGGGCACCAGGCATGAGTGGGTCAACTCAGACCGTGCACGGGAAGAAGCTTGCCGAGTCTGCCCCCGGCGACATTTGTGGACCAAGAAGCAAGGTGTTTGTACCCTCGCAGTTGGCTCCAGTGTTCTTTCTCTTCTCTCCTCATCATTTAGTCAGGAGGGAAGTAGATTTTAGGTGAAGATGGATGGACAAAGGGGTAACTACTGCAAGGAGAGCGCATGGGACAAGAAGTAAAGAGGACTTGTGTTCTGAACCTAGGACATTTTCTCTTTTTCTTTTTAACTTTTGAAGCAATAAATTATTATATTTATTAAAATTTCATAGAAGGGGAAATAGAGTCAGTGGATTTTTTAAAATAGGAACTTGTTGAAAGTTGTTAAGCTAAAATAGGAACTTGAAAGTCATTCTAGGAACTAAACTGGGTTAATCACTAGTGTATGTTGGTTGATTTGAGGTGTATTGTAGAAGATAATGGACTCGTAAGAGTTGACTGGTTGGTCATAGAGTTCAGAAAATGGTTAATTCTGGGTAAAGTTTGAAATTGGAGCTTGTGGTATTTTATATCTGTCAAGGTAGAAGGTATACTTTTCAAAGAGCTAGAGAGTGAGTATGATTCAAATTAGGGATAATAATTGTCAGAATATGAATGAAGTGGGGAGAGAAGATGGGAAGGGAAGGAGATGTAAAAAGAATTAAGACTTGTTATGCACATGTGCATGTCCTCAGTATGAATGTCGTCATTATGCATTGCAAGCCTGAGCTAGTAAAAATTAAAAATAAAAACCATGATATCAAAGCATCCACATGACTTCACTAATTTTCCCATTTCATTCATTCACTCAAAAACTGTGCTACCAAGGGTGTAGCACTGAATGGGATGTACCTGTCCATGTGGAGCTCAAATCAGGCATTGTTGAAGATAGTTGTGATGTCTGAGAGTTTAGGGGAAAAGTAGTAATTGTAATTAAATCAGAATGTAATGAGATTTCATGAATTAACTGCATGTGTATAAATAGGGTGAGTTCACGTATTGGGCTGAAGAACCAAGATAATACAGTAAGAGTTTCAGGTTGGGAAGATATCATACAGGTTTTTTCCATTCGAGAGTAGCAAAACTTCGATTCCCCAAAAATACACTAATTTTTTTTTTTTTTGTCTTTTTGAGACAGGGTTTCACTATGCAGTTCACTTTGTAGCCCAGGCTGATCTCAAACTCGCAATGATCCTCCTGCCTCAGCCTCTCAAGTGCTAGGATTACAGGCATGCACCACCATGCCTGGCTAATACACTAATTTTTTAAATAGTGGAGCTAGGGGCTGGGGATTTAACTCAGCGGTGTAAGCGCCTCCCTGGCAAGCGCAAGGCTGTGAGTTCTATCCCCGGTACCACAAAACAGTGGAGCTAATTATTTCAGGGTGTATACAGTGTTTTTTTTTTTTTTTTCAAGCTTGCTGCTTTGTCACTGGAGGAAAATTAAAATTTTAACATTTTGCTTCAGAGTCAGACTTAATTCATTCCAAAATCTTTTTCCATCAAATTGTAGGAGTTAGCTTTTCCTTTTCTCTTTAACGAATGTGAATTCTTTGACATCTGTCTCTTTAGGTGGAAAGAGTGCCGTACTCACAGCTCTCATTGTTGGGCTTGGTGGAAAAGCAGTCGCTACTAATAGAGGATCCTCTTTAAAAGGTTTTGTGAAAGATGGACAGAAGTAAGTGTTTGCCATCTGGGTGTATTTTCATTCCTTTAGGCAGAGGTAAAGGGTACTTATAATTCCCAATCTTGTAGTCATGGCTAGAAATGAAGGGCCTTCCCAGAACAGAGCAGAGGTTTCATGTCTTTCCCTTCTTTTTCTTGCCCTTTGTTGTCCAAACGGCAATATTTTTGAGCATTGCACCTTCCTGGCTCTTGATGCACACTGAGCATCTGCAAGGCCATGTTGATGCGACGAGAGAGGGCAGGCAGTTACCCGCTAATGAGTCCCTGTTCAAAATTTCTGAAGTGTCCTGTGCTCTGATTTTGCTTTTATTTCCTTTAGCCAATGAGTTTGATTTGAAGACCCCAATCACAAGTTTGTGGTCCGTCTAACCTTGATGCTTGGCCATACTGTCACTCTCTTTTGACATTACACTTCCGTTTCTTTTCATAGTTTGCCTTTAGTAACGGTATGTGAATTGTCTGATTTGCACCATTGTGATTTATCTTTTTTTTTTCTTTCTTGTTTATTTGGCTTTTTTGCAATGGGGTCTCGCTTTGTAAAGCAGGCTGACCTTGAACTCACTATGCAGCCCAGGTTGGCCTCGAACTGACATTGATTCTCCTGCCTTAGCCTCCTGAGTGCTGGATGACAGGTGTGCGCTACATCTGGTGTGACTTGTCTTTTGCCCAATAGGAGCTTTCTCTCTTGGTCCATCTTTATTCTTTCCCATACTACTCCCATGCTTGTTTCTAATAACCACTAGTATTCCAAGGTGTTACAAGTCTTGTTATTCTTCTCACATTTTTAAATTATGAAAATTTATGCCAGTGTCTTTTTTCTCATGTAATAGACTTTCCTTCTTAGTGTTCTCACTCGTATAATTTATTACTTTATTACTCAAAAGTAGAGTGGGGACTGGCTGTGAATCAGGGTAGCTGGCTATGTATTGCTTAGAAGCTTTAGAAGAATCTTAGCCTTAAGGCAGCGTTCTAGATTAAGGAAAGCAAGAATACAGTCATTTCTCATGCTTTCTGGCCTTGAAAGAGAACTGTTGGATGAGAATTGTTTAGTATAGTTTCTCTTTCTGCTTAATCTTACTTGGGTCCTACCCGAAGTCTTCTCCTGACCCTCTCCTCCCCCACCAAACAAATTATGTCTGAAATGGAAAGTTGGTTATGTTAACATCTTTGAATTCATGGTCTCAACTCTGCTTCCTTATACCTTAACTGTTCATTTTGTAGTTGTCCAGACAATCACCTAGTTGCCTAGATACCATGCTGATCTTTCAGACATAAGCTTCAGAAAGAAATTATTTTTCATGTACCTCTAAATGTTTTATGTTTCAAATACTTCAAAAGAATTGTATTCCACTTTTGGAAGTACTTGGACTAAAGCAGAAAGTTCTTTTTGAGGCCCATCCTGAATACTGTTTTAAAAAAAGAAAAACTAGCTGGCACTAGCTTCCACTTCTCTTCTCATCTACTGTCCCTTGCAGTGGCCTGGGGACAGCATGTGCGTTCTCATAGTGTACCTCCTCCCACGAGTATCTCTCGATGACATGAGGTCTCGTGCTCGTTGCTTCTTAAGTTCTCCCTGAACATGTCAAGTTTCCTCTTCCCACCCTCGGACTTTTAAAATTCCCTGTTGACCTGGGATCTTTGCAGTTGTCCTGCTTTGAAGTTCACGGTGGCATGAAATTTATGGAAGGACAAAAGCTCGTATTCCTGTTGTGTAGTCTTGATTTATCTAGTTAAGGATGCAGAACTCATCCCGAGGAGCTGGCTCCCCAGGAGGATGCAGAGACTTCACGCTTTTACATGAGTTTTTTCCTTGTTTCTTGTTTCCATCAGCATATGT
>RJWT010037095.1:0-13114 GCA_004365215.1 Cuniculus paca | reverse complement strand
CAAGGTGAGACCTTCATTGTCACTGGCAGATTTACTCTGTGATCTGGTGCTGTTGTGTAGCGTGCCCTTTCAAAATACATATGTACAAGTGCTACAATGACATAAAACCTTGTACTTAAAAGACCAGTCATTGTACTTAAAAAACCAGTCATTGCTGTGGTGGTAGAGAGATTTAGGAGATTTAGGAATAAAAACTTAACTACAATTTTTAATTTTGTTTTATTTTTCTAAATTTCTTTAAATAGTAAACTACAGAATACCTATCCTGATATTCTCTGTTTGTTATAGTAAATTAGACTTTCTTTTTACAGTTGTGGCAGTTTTTGTAGTTTGTTTTTTGTTTCATTGAGTGAAAATGTTATGAAACTAGTATACTTGTAGGGGTGTTTGTGTCATATTATTTTTCTCCTCCAAAGACAATAGGAATTTTGAAAATAAATCAGATTGCTTAGAATTATGCATGTGCCCTTGGTCTCTTTTCCCATAGAGTCTTTGGGACTCCAGTTCTTGGGTGTACGAGCTGCTCCCTGTAATGAGTAGAGAACACCAGGCTGCTGTGGCTAGCATGCTCCAGTTTCACAGTGCTTCTGGGAACTTCGTTCTTCCTGCTTTTCCTTGGAGACTTTTTAAAAACGTGTGACCATTTTTGTGATAAAAATGCTTCTTCCATTTAAATTTTCTCTTTCTGCTGTGTACACACCTGTAATCCCAGCACTTGGGAGGCTGAGGCAAGATTGCTGTGAGTTCAAGGCCAGATTAACTGCATAGAGAGACCCTGTCTCAAAAACAACAAAAATCATCTTTTAACTACTTTCAGAATGAAACTTTGAAAAGTAAAAGCAAAATGTGTGCTTGCCTTTGGGATATGGAGTCATTTTATTGATTACTAGGTTTCTCATACAGACAGTTTAAGAGAAATGTGCACAAGGGAGTTGCTGTAGTGCAGAGTTACAGGAAGGGGCTTCCGAGCATGAAACTGCGTCCTTCCGAACAGTCGTCATCCATTCAGCACATAGGCTAAGGCTTAAGTGCCCAAACGCCAACAGAACGTTACACCTTTTGTTTGTTTCTATGCAAGAATTACCAGCTGGCAAAGGACTGTTAATAATTCATACTAAAAAATCCAGTTACACGTGAAACATGAAGAAGCCTCTCATCCACACGCACAGCTCACGACTGTGTATGACAGACATTTCAGTAGTGACATCAAGAACTCACATAAGTATACTATAGTCTTTAAAATGCTGTTTGTTTAGCGGGGAAAGTCATTTAAAATATTAACTCCCTTTTAATATTTAATAATTAGAATTGAATTATGGAGAAACAGAGATCTTATAATGAAAACTTACTGGCTTCAATTAATGTATTTGTGGAGCACCTTTCTTCAGATCGTTGTAAAAACATTGTTTACTAGTTCATAGTGACTATAGTAAGAAAAAAAATTGTTAACCATTTGTTTTGAAAGTTTCTGATTCATTAAAGTGGGGCTCCATTGAAGTGGCTTCCTTCTTGTGTGCAATCATGGAACGAACGAAAACAAAATCCTGTGGCTCACAGTTGATGAAAGGGTCCTTCATGTTTCCTGATACAAATGGCACAGTCTAAGCTTGAGCTGAGAAGAAATGAACCAGAGAGGATTCCTCTGGCCTCCTGGGGAAAGCAGAAGCTGAGTGGCACTGGGAGTGAGCCTTGAGCGCAGAGTCCGTGTGACCTGGGTGTGGGGTGTCGTCACAGTTGGAAACAGACCAAGGTGAACAGGCATGGTGTCTCTGTTTTGGGAGGTTTTGGGGAAATGTAAGAAAACAGAGAAGCAAATAATTTGGAGAAAAGTTAGGCAGAGAAGCATCCATCCAAGTAGCTGCAGATGCGGACAGTAGGACAAAGTGTGTCACCTACTGGCTTAAGAGAACCAGAAGGCGACAGCTACTTCAAGGCAGTTAAAAGGTAGAAATCCATAGTAATTCACTGTTACCATAAGCCTAACAATGCTATCCAACAAATGTATTGAGTACCTATTATCTACCGAGCATAAATTATCGAATTTTATCCTTACAGCAGTCCTGTGAGGAGAACGTACTAGATCCTGTTTTAAAGTTAAGGAAACTAAGAATCAAAATTATTTAAGTAACTTGTCCCAATATACAGAACTGGTAAATGACGCAGGCCAAGTCTTTAGCCCTCATGCCCTTAAACAGTTGCCATTGAAAGGGTAGATCAAGCACAAAGTACATTTTTTTCTGTGTCCTTTTTATTTTATTAGTAGACGTTTGCAGTACATGCATTTTATAGTCATCTTGGGAATGATTCTTTTTTTGATCCCTTCCTCCCTGCTCCCTCCCTCCTCTAGTTCCCCTTTCCCCCTTCTCATTCTTATTGATATTGTTGATCTTAGTTCATGTTTATAGCATATATCCACATTCACTGAGGTTATTAGGAGTCTGTATGTGCCATATCTGCACTCTACAACAAAATAAATCTTGAACTAACCGT
The DNA here is from genome assembly GCA_004365215.1 of Cuniculus paca. Classification (NCBI taxonomy): domain Eukaryota; kingdom Metazoa; phylum Chordata; class Mammalia; order Rodentia; family Cuniculidae; genus Cuniculus; species Cuniculus paca. The sequence continues at coordinate 10,624 of RJWT010037095.1, read as the reverse complement.
GAATCTTTGTTTCCGTGATGGAGGTTGTGTGTGTGTGTGTGTACACACAGGTAAGCACAGAGCCAATCCTGTTCCTGTCTAGAGCCTGTGTGTAATTGGGTAGCCTGCCTACGAGATCTGCACGGATAGGAAAAAGCATACCTCAGCCAGTGTGGGAGGAACAGAGAGGCAAAATGGACCACATGTAAATGATTATTCTGAGTAAACAGAAAAGGTGGGTAGAAGGGAGATGTGGAGATAAGACTGGAAGTTTGATTTTAGAAATAGATTGGCCAGCCTTGATGCACAGCTAATGGGTGTCAGATTTATCCTGTCAGCATTAAATGTAGGGCATTTAATGACTGTATTTAGAAGAATATTGTTTTGTGAGGAAAGATGGAAATTTGGGAAATATATTAGTTAAAGATAACAAGTATGTAATTTTTCTATAATATTTAGTATTTTACCTTAAATATATTCTGATAATTGCAAATGTATTGATCACATTTTTAGAAATTTAAATATACCATTAAGACAAATGGAATAATACTGTTAAGCTTCAAAGTATATGCAGTTACCTTAGTTTTTTTTACCCAGTTTGAGAAATGGACAAAACTTGGAAACTAAAAAATATTATTTCAAAGCAAAGAAAATGATATTTCCTAGACTTCAGAGTTTTTATTTTTGAACAGAATAAAAAGCACTGATTTTTAGAAAAAGAGCTGAACAGAATCTCCGCAAATTTAGCTTAAGACCTAGAACTTCTTAAATTGTTTTAAAGTTGTTTGTTTGTTTGTTTGTTTTCTTTTATAGTAACATTTCTCCCTTTTTTATTAGTATGTGAGCACAGTCATCCTGGGAAATCAGTACATATACATATCACATATCCCCACCCCCACCCCCAATGGTTTCTTTGTATGTGTGGTACTGGGAGTTCAATCCAGGCCTCATTCCATGAATACTCTACCACTGAGCCAAATCCCAGCACTTTAAAATTTCCCTGTTTATTTTGTGACAGGGTCTTGCTCAGTTGCCCAGGCTGACCTTGAACTTTCAGTCCCCTCCCTCAGCCTCCCTGCTAGCTGGGATTACAGGCCTGCATTATAATGCCGCCTCTAGTAATTTCTTACTTCTGATGTTTTCTTTACGAAATTATTGCAAAAATCTTAGTAAAAAATAGTTCAGAACAAGAAAAATTACTCTTTACGTATTAGTCTTTTTTAAATATAGATTCTCCTTTGCCCTCTGGAAAAATAATTTACATTCTATAGAAGATGAAGCATAATACAGAGATCTGATGCTTTGCTTTACAAATCCTTTGACAGCCATAATTTTTTTGAAAAATGCCCAGTCACTTCCTTGAACTCAAATCCCTGAAGGTTGTCAGACTTTTCATCATTTGAAGATGCCATTTTAATAGCATTTACTGAGTACTGTTTCAAAATCCACAGTTGAGTGGATCATTCCTGTATACCTATCATAAGTTCATTAAGTTATCAGACATAGAGAATTTTTCTGTTTGCTGGCAAGTGTTTTTCATTTGAATTTTAATGACACTTAGCTAAAAATTCATATATTTTATTTAGGCCTTTGATAAAAGAATGATAATGCACTAATTTAGACAAAATCATGATGAAGTAAACTAAGTTTACTTATCGAGGTTATTCATTTTTCTGGGTGACATGATGACTCAGATGAGTTTCTGTTTTCCAAAAACACTTAAATGTCATTTCATTCTGCATTTGAATTTTATGAAAATGTCTTGTAACTTGTGTGCTATTGTCTAGACCTTTTGAGGTGACTCTAACTTCATAGTCTGTAGGTCACAGGAGTGACGTACTAACGCTGCGCTAGGTAGTTACATACCTGAGCAACTCCGCCCCTGTGCTGCTGCCATCTGGCATAGCTGTAAGTACTTCACAGCCCTAGTTCTTGTACTTTGTCTTTTTTCTTTTTTTAAAAGTGATTGTGTCTTCTAGTAATAGTTATGTAAAAATTAACAAGTTTACTTTATTCCCTATTTTCACACCTCTGTAAATTCTTTAAGGGTTCATTTGATTTTTCTTTACCCATATTTTACTGTCTATTTTGATTTTGATTTTTCTGTGGGTACTTAAAAAAAATTACATCTTGGCATGTCATTTAAGTGTACATTTTTAATCATTCTCCTAGGAGTAAATTGACAGGTTCTAGATTATTCTAAATTTAAAAAGATCTATACTGTTTAAAAATTACTACAAACACAGGAAGGATGGCATATTTATTGCTAAATTGTATTTTCTATGAGCTTATCATACTTAGTCTTAAAAAGTCAATCCGATTTCTTGCTTCATTTGCCTGTTGGTTTTTTATCATTGATGGAGGAGAGGGATATGGAATCTGATCAGCTGTAATTCTGGTCTTAAGAAGGTCTAAACTAAATGGAGTGTGGTGGCACATGCCTGTACTCAGGAGGCTGAAGTAGGGGGATTACCATGAGTTCAAGGCATGACAGCCTGAACTATGCAAGACCCTGTCTCAAAAAACAAAACAAACAAATGAAAAGTCTTAACTTTATCCCTAGAAGAAATTCTGATGTTACTCTGCTTGTTCTTCAGGTATTTAATTTTTGAATGAGGATTGGGGACACAGACAGTGGACTCACAGGAACCTGGAATTCAAGTTACTCTTTTAAAATGATAAGGTGCATTGACAAATGCAGAAGCCATAGACATAAATACAGTCATAGCTCGGAACACATTGGGCCCTGTACTTGTCAAATTTTGACAAGAAAAGTAGAAAAATATCTCCACCTTCAGTACTTGGGTGGTTTAGTGGCAGCTCCAGAAGAGTGCAGAGCCCCCCGCGTGTCGTTACTGACTCATTCTTTTGTATATTTTGAGTGCTAATCGTGGGTCTCAGAAAGACTGAATGATTTCAGTGAGCCTCGAAGTTTTATATTTATCCAGTAAAAGGCTAATAGTAGCCCAATAAAATCAGAGAATTCTGGGAAACATTCATGAATTAATTCTAATTATGTTATGCTGGTTCTGTCATTGCCTGTATCAGCACTCAGGTGTTGGAGAACTAAGTAGTGACAAGTATCAGGGTGTGACTTGGTACATGTGTGGGGCTGCTGTTTTAGGAGATGAGATGCAGACCAAAATTGGGAGATGGGAGAGATTGTGACAAGGAGTTGAAGCTGCATAGCTACTGAAACCAGTGCTTAATGCTGATGCTTTAGTCACCTGGACTTTTGCTAGAGTATTTAATAGGCAAATTTGCTCAGTGGCTAATATGGCCAAGGCCTTTGCTGATACTAAAAAGATACTAAAAAATTACAGCCAAAAACTAAGCTATAGTAACAGACTGTTAGCAGGATAATAGCATTTTGGGGGAGATCAGTTTTCCCTTTGTATTTTATGGGGTATTATGTAGCCCAAATCTGTTAAATTTGCATTGTTTTTATTTTGATCAACAGTTCTTAGAATGTGGTATATAAAAGTAAGATTTACATTAACTTATTGCTATGCTGAATTAAGAGTTGAACGCCTACTTCTGTAACAGTGTGAATTAATTGCCTCAGCAGTGTGTGTGGGTTTTAGTTAATTAGCTGTAAAAATTAAACTGATTCCAATCTTTCCCCTTCTTCATTGAAGCAATTACATTTATAATGAGATATCTTAGGAATACCTCTATGGTAAGCTATCAAAGCTTATGTTATTAAGTGACTAGGGTTTGAACCAGGAGCAAGACTTTTAAGACTAAAAACGTTGAGGTTCGTGTGAAAGACATTTCAAAGGAAGAGTAAAACACAGGCAGAATGTAATAGTGGTTTTAACTGAAGGAATTGAAGGAGTAAAAACTAGTACTAGGCAGTAATTATCAAAAGTTTTTGGTATTCAAATCAAGTGAAATTCTGCTTTGGAGCAGCTCAGTAGTCAGCTGAAAACAAGTCATGCAGGCAGGGATGCACCTCCAGGGCTAGTGCACTTGCAGGGCATATTGAGATTCCATCCCAGCTACCACAAAACCAACCAAAGAAGGCCAGTGATTTTCCTTGGCTCTTGATGCGTACTCCTGTTTCTCTCCATGGAACACATCTGGCACCAAATACTTGGGATGAAAACGAGGTGTAAGCCAGTGGTAGAGTGTTTGCCTTGGGTGGCGAGGCCTTGGGTTCCATCCTCACCATGGCAAAAAAAAAAAAGAAAAGAAAAGAAAAAAGGAGAACCTGGTCTTTGGTTTTTTCCCGTCTTATACAAGCTCTAGCTCTCTAGACACCAGTTGGGTGCTCTGTAATTTAATCCCGCAATGACCCTGTCTCCCTGGAGTTGACATTGAGCTGCACAAACTGAAGGCTCAGTCCCACAAGATTGCCCCACTGTTGGAAGCTGTACATCTGTGCGTTGTCTTCTCTTGACCAGCTCTAAAGTGAGGGCTCCCATGAGCGCCCTTCTTGGATTTGATAGTTGCAAGAACCCAGGAAAGCACTTGACTTAGATTTACTATTTTACTACAATTAACACTTAGGTGAAGTGTGTGGAGTTAGGGTGCTCCACCCTCCTGGTATCTGGATGTGTCCAGAAACTTTGTGAACCTCGAGTCATTTAGAGACTTTGAAGGAGGTTTAATATTGTAGATGTGACAGATTATTGACTCAATCTCCATCTCCTCCCTGAGTCGGGGGTCTATAGGGCTGAAAGTAGTAGGCTTCTGATCAAGGGCTGTCTTCCTGAAGAACAGGCCTCCCCGCCCCCCAAGCTATCTAGGGTCCCACCAAGTGTCACCTTATTAAAACAAGAGGAGCTTGGGGTTTCAGGGTTCTGTGTGAGGAATAAAAGATCCTCCTATCTTTCAGGAAATCGCAAGGAATTTCATAGCTCTGTGTCAGGAATCAGGGTCAGGACCAAATACTAAAACAGAAGATGCCTTTTTGTTCCTGTCACTCAGGAAATTGTGAGGATTTAGGAGCTGTCATTTCTGTTCACACTGTTTAGTACTTCTGTTTTGTCAATCCTTTGTCTCCACTAGGACTTACAGTTTAGGGTTTTATATCCTTTTCAGTGGTCTTCATTTTTCTCAAATTACAGTATTTACCCCTTCTAAATCTCGTTATTTATCATAATCACTCTGTTGCTTACATTCATTGCCCTCCTCCCCCACTGCTTCATTCATTCAATCAATCTTTCATCGATTCATTCATTCATTCATTTTGGTTGTACTGGAGAATTGAACTCAGGGCCTTGTGCATAGTGGCAGATGCTCTACCACTGAGCGACACCCCCAGCCCTCTCTTAACCTCCTTTAATCAGACTTCTTATAGTGCCGAAGATTGAACTCAGGGCCTTGTGCATACTAGCTGCCGTAAGGTCTACAATTGAAAAGAGGCGAGTGTTTGCTACTGAGTTACATTCCCAGCCCCTCTTTGCTGTCTTTTATACATAGTACTTAGGTGGTTAAATTACACTCTTAGGTAAATTTAACGCTGTCTTTGCATTTACCTGATTGTTAGAATAAAATGTAATTAGTGTCACAAATGTTACATATTTCCTTAATGCTGGAAATTATTTCCTTCATCCAGTCCTCTGCTTATCTAGGTTGGGTCTGTAGTTCAGCCAGTGGAGCAGGTTTCAGCTGTTGTCTGTTTTTGTAATTAAAATGTTACTGGAATAGAGCTGTACCAATTCCTGTATGTATTGTTTATTGGTCTTTTCTTCCTATACAGTGGAGCAGAGTAGTTGTAACAGAGAATGTATGGCCTGTCAATAGAACCTAAAGTATTTACCATCTGGTCTTTTTCAGCCTTTCTCCCAAACAGATGCTTCAGACTTCCTCTTTGCCATAAACTTCCAACATTTCCTTCACCCTTCCCTTTTCGCTTTTAGCTGATTGCCTACTTGCTGTATAACTGAGAAAATTGATTTATCCTGGTACACATCTGTTCAACCAAGTGTTGGACAGTTTTGGTCTTTTGGAGAAAGGTGGGCTAATAACTTCTGAATGACAATTTAGATTAGATAAGGACAGAGAAAATTTGAAGGAAAGTGAGGGATCGTGAAAAGAGTAGGTAGAATCACTAGTTGTGAGTCCTAATGGAGACAAAGGGTTGTTGAAATCTCAGTACTAAATGATATGAATGGGAATGTGATGAGGGTGTGCTTGGAAAAATTTATTTATTTTTTTTTATTTTAGAAAGCAAAACAGAAAAAAGGATAGAAATAATACAGAATTTAAAAAAACAGTAAGAAATCAACACTAGTTAATACATTCCATATTTGTTATCTTAGATGTAGTTGTTCAGGTTACAAAAGAAAGATTTATTTTGCAAATGAGTGGAGGATTCATCCTAGCGTTTTGTATAGATACACATATAATTAATATTATTTTACTTTTAGGAGAAATACATTTTAGCATAATTTACATAGAAGAAACTTTACCATGTTTTAATATATAGTTCTGCAGTTTTTAACAAAAATACACATTTTTATAATCATGACCACAATCTCAATAGTTTTGTCACTTCCCCAAATTCCTCTGTGCCTTTTAAAGTCAGTCCATCTCCTGTGATAATGTTTTCTCTGTAGTTTTGCCTCTTCTAGAATATTTTTTTAAATGAAATCTTATGGTACATAGCACGCATGCATACAGAGCAAGCTGTTTTGTTGTTATCGAAAGCTCTAGAAATTTCGCCATCACTGGTGTATAGCCTTTGAGGCTGACTACTCTGGTTAGCCTTGTGTTTCTGAGAGGAGTCTGTGTTGGTGATGCATTAATAGTTCCTTCCTTTACTATTGCTTAGTAGTAGTCCACAGTTAATTTTTCTATTCTCTGGTTGAGATGTATTTGTGTTGTTTCCAAATTTTGGTGATTTTTAAATAAAGCTTCTATAAACATTTACTGCAACTGTTGAACACAACTTTTTTATGAACATATATTTAACTTTGGAAAATACTTTGGGGTGGAATTACTGAGTCACATAGTAAGTGAGTGTTTAACTTTATAAGAAAACACCAAATTTTCCCCAAGTCAACATACCATTTTATATTTCCACAGTTAGTGATGAGATCTCCATTTAGCCTGACTCTTGACAGGATTTGGCATTGGTCTTTATTTTGGCATTTGATGAAGGAAGTTGTGCTGGTATTTAAGTGTGGTCTTAATTTCCATTTCCCCAAGGAACTAATATGTTGAGCATCTTTTCATGTGCTTATCTGCTTGGGGTTTAGGGAGCAAGGATTATGTGTTTACTGACTCACTTTGTAAGAAATCATTTTTCTTAATGTTGAGTTTTGAGAGTTCTTTGTATACTCATGTGCCAGTATGTGAATTGCAATTATTTTCTGCCGTAATTTATTTTTAAACTGATAGAAAACCAATTTTTCATGAAAGGCCTCTTACTGTTTTTCAAGACATTGTAACATTTAATTTTATTTACTATTATGTGCATCCATGTTTATAGCAGCACAGTTTGTAATAGCCAGATCTTGGAAACAACCTAAATGCTCATCAACTGAGGAACAGATAAAAAAGATGTATTTTTATACAGTAGAGTACTACTCAACAATAAAGAGGGATAAGCTGGAGCCTTTTATAGGTAAATGGATGCATTTTGATAATATACTCATTAGTGAGATAAGATGTGTAAACATTGTATTGTTTCACTAGTGTGAGAAGCTGAAAGAAAAAACATGTATATGTATATAAAAATAATAGCTAAGATAGTTATACTACTGATTTCTCTGAGTTCACTGAAGAGAAAGATTTGTGATGATATTATTTGGACAATTGAATTGAAGATGTTCTCTGGGTGAATGATTTGGGGATGACAATGCGCAATGTGTGCACCTTTGTTGCCCTGATTGATGTGTTTTGAAGTTTTGTTGTGGTTTTTTTGTTTTCTTTTTCTTTTTTCTTTTTTTATTTTTATCCTTGTAATAAAATGGATTTGGAAAAATTAAATATTTAATAACAAAAAACGTTATTATTAACCTCATTTATTACTATGATACAAAATAAAAAATAAAAGGGTAACAAATTTACATTAATGTATTTTCTAAAATGTACAGAAATCCAAAACTAAAAATTTGGTAGATAATTGTTATTTTCGTAACTGTTAAGTATGTCATTAAAACAACAAAAAAGTTTGGAACCTGAATCTTATTTCAAACAATAGTGTGATTAAAAATAATCAGAGGATAAAATAAGCTTATACAACACCTATTTTCTAAGAAAAACTAGTTAAACTGCATATTACGTAAGTTAATGTTTAATATTGAACTGAAGCACTAAAAGAATTAGCTTATATGTAAAATAAATAACCTTTGGGAAGTTTTTTAATGTATGACTAATTCATATTTATTTTAGTTCTGTGGAAAGTTATCGGTCAGGTTGTGCTTGCAATAACTAAAATCCAGTTACATTGTATGTGGAATTAACATCGCCACCTCCATAAGTAGAGATCATCACGTTAAATAAAAATTCATAGTAAAAATTCACAGAGCCCAAATTCTATTAGAATCTGAGTTATATAAAATATTAGATGTGCTACTCTAATAGTATTACAATTGTAGATAACAAATACTGTGTTATAGAGCACAGAAGCAAGTCTGTCACTTACCAGAAGACTACAAAGGTTGAGAAACTAAAGAAAGCAGGAGAAAAGTTAGGGGGGTGGGGTTCAATATTCAGAAGAGGGGTGATCTGAGAATTGAAAAAAAATGAGTGTAATATTACTGCAGATGTGCAGGAATTTGTGAAGTCCTGAGTAAACTTTGGAAATCTGAAAAATCAGTGCGTGTGTGTGTGTGTGTGTGTGTGTGAGAGAACTTTTAACAGATTATATTTAAAAGAAAAGAATTTTTGAGAATAGATGGCAAGTGGGAAGCAAAAGAAACATTTACTTACTTTGGAAAACCACACACACTTGGATGTGCCATACCCAGTCTCTGCTTGGCTTCTCTGTTCTCTGTGCTCTAAATAAGAAAGAGAATTCTTTTTAAAAAAGATACCATCCAGAGTCTCTAGAAATTTTTCACATTCAGTTGTTTCAATCAAAATTAGTGCATGCCATCAATAGGAGAGAATAATAGAAGATCACGAGAAAAATAGTGAAATCTGTTTTCTTTAGAGATATTAGCTAAGGACTTTAAAGTTTAAACTTTAAGGACTATATTTAATAATAGGAAAGTTACAGAATAACCAGGCATGGTGGCACAGACCTGTAGACCCAGCAATCAGGAGGCTGAGGCAGGAGAGTGACTGTGAGTTGAGGCAAGCCTGAGCTACATAGCAAAACCCTCTCACCCAAAAATACAAAACAAAACAAGACAGCAGATGAAAAATTTTACCAGAGAATTGCATTTTATAAAAAGATCCAACGGAAAATCCAGAAAAGAAAAATACAATAACCGATCTTAAGAGCATACTATACAGGCTTAATGGAAGATATTGGCTTCGAAAGACAAGATTCGTAAATTGGAAGGCACTAGTAGAAATATCACTAAGATAGCTGGACATGGTGGCAGTGCCTGTAATCCCAGGTGTTTAGGAGGCTGAGGCAAGAGGGTAGTAATTTTGAGGCCAGCCTAGGCAATTTAGCAAGACCCTGTCTCAAAGCAAAAATAAATAAAAGGAAATATCACAAAGACATAAGGAAAACAAAAAAGAGACAGAAGGACACAACATTTCTTAGCTGGCATTCCTCACTTCTCTTGAGGATATACATACATAGTTATATTCCAGATGCAGAAAAGAAGTTAATTTACTGAATGTGGCGGATTTAGGCCGTGAGTCTTTCACAGAATTCAAGTTGAGGAAGTCTGAAACACGCTTATAATTGGAATCCCAGAAAGAAGAGAAAGAATGTGTCTTAACAAAATTTGAAGACAGACTGACTGTGAATCTTACAAAACCCGTAACATAAGCTACTTTCAGGAAGCTCTGTTAACAAAAAGCAGATCAACTTAAAAAAAGCAGGGGGCAGGGCGGGGAAGCATATTTCAAACAACTGAAAACTAAAGAAAATCTAAAGGACAGAGATAAGTGAACTTCAAATAACCTAAAAGAAAAGTGGCTGTTTTGTTTTTTAGTTTTTGTTTTGTTTTGTTTTGTTTTCATTAGAAGTGATAAGAGCCGAAAGAAATTGAATCATATCTTTAAAATGCTGAAAACCAACCCAAAATCATTCAAAATGAGAGTAAAATTAAAACATCCTGATATGAACAAAACCAACTAAATGTGTTACCAGTAGTCGTACAGTATGAGAAATCCCACATGAAAACATGGAGCTGCAGAAAGAAATAGAGGATGGCAGAGACATTGAGTATGTGGCCAAGGGTAAGAGAATAGTTACATCCTAAAGGTTGGTAATGCAGCTAGGAGGCTTGAAGTGTATGTGGGATTAAACGTATAGCAGTAGCAAGAGAGCCAGGTGCAGCTGCATAGCCCTGTAAGTGTAGCTACTCGAGAGGGTGAGACAGAAGATTGCAAGTTGGAGGCCAGTTTGGGCAATTTGGTGAGACCCTGTCTCAAAATTTAAAATTTAAAAAATAAAAAAAGCTGGGAACATAGCATAGTGAGGCCATGGGTTCGGTTCCCAGTACTCCAAACAAAACAAAAGTGGAAGGGGGTTAAAGTGGATAAGTGGAACTACTGTTCTAAACCC
>RJWT010037094.1:0-13114 GCA_004365215.1 Cuniculus paca | reverse complement strand
TTGAATAAATTTGTTATCAAGTATACCACAAAAAAGTACTGTGTGGGGCTGGGGATCTAGCTCAGCGGTCTAAGCACCTGCCCGGCAAGCGCAAGGTCGTGAGTTCAATCCCCGGTGCCGCAAAAAAAAAAAAAAAAAGTACTGTGTGATTTTATTATTCCTAATTAGCATTATTTTTAGGAATGAGTATACTTACATACACACACATATGCACATATTTATTGAGAACTTACTTGTATAGACATTACAAAAACTTTTAGCCAGTGTGATGACATTCACTATTTCAGCAATTGGGAGGCTGAGGCAGGAGGATCATTAAGGTCAAGGGCAACGTGGGCTACATAGGGAGACCCTGTCTCAAAAGAAAAAAATTATTCGGTGAGAGTAAAACTTTGTCTTCAAGGAGTTATGTATGTATTTGATCTATATTTATATATGAATTTAAAGCATATTAACTATAAATCTGAAGATCATTTTGATCAATATTGAATACATGTCTCTTAACCATTCCTTTAAATTGTGAACTCCCTAAAGACATGCACTTTAATGAGCCAACAATATACATGCACAGCTGTCTTTCAGTAAATACTTGTCAGAATTGAAAGCAATACATACATTTTAGCACTGTTTTATGTTCTTTGCCTATTCATGTTTGGAAGGTAAAAATTATGTAATTTGAGATATTTGCTCATCTAGTTTAAATTTTTCTTCTTTATTTTTTGAATTAGATTAAAATATTGGAACAAGAAAATGAACATCTGAATCAAACAGTGTCTTCCTTGAGGCAGCGCTCCCAAATAAGTGCTGAAGCAAGGGTGAAAGACATTGAAAAAGAAAACAAAATTCTGCATGAATCAATCAAAGAGACAAGTAGCAAGCTAAGCAAGATTGAATTTGAAAAAAGACAAATTAGAAAAGAATTGGAACATTACAAAGAAAAAGGAGAACGAACAGAAGAACTTGAAAATGAGTTGCATCGTCTTGAAAAAGAAAATGAATTATTACAGAAAAAGATAACAAATTTAAAAATTACTTGTGAAAAAATAGAGGCCCTAGAACAAGAAAATTCGGAGCTAGAAAGAGAAAATAGAAAATTGAAAAAAACATTGGATAGCTTTAAAAACCTTACATTTCAGTTAGAATCTCTAGAAAAAGAAAATTCTCAACTTGATGAGGAAAACTTAGAACTGCGAAGGAATGTGGAATCACTGAAATGTGCAAGCATGAAAATGGCTCAACTACAGCTAGAAAACAAAGAATTAGAAAGTGAAAAAGAACAACTTAAAAAGGGTTTGGAGCTCATGAAAGCATCTTTCAAGAAAACAGAGCGCTTGGAAGTTAGCTACCAGGGATTAGATACAGAAAATCAAAGGCTACAGAAAGCTCTGGAAAATAGCAATAAAAAAATCCAGCAATTAGAGAGTGAACTTCAGGACTTAGAAATGGAAAATCAAACATTGCAAAAAAATCTAGAAGAACTGAAAATATCTAGCAAAAGACTAGAACAATTGGAAAAAGAAAATAAATCATTAGAGCAAGAGACATCACAGCTAGAAAAGGATAAGAAACAATTGGAGAAGGAAAATAAGAGACTTCGACAACAAACAGAAATAAAAGATACCACATTAGAAGAAAATAATGTGAAGATTGGAAATTTGGAAAAAGAAAACAAAACCCTATTCAAAGAAATTGGTATATATAAAGAATCTTGTGTTCGTCTGAAAGAGTTAGAGAAAGAAAATAAGGAACTTGTGAAAAGAGCAACTATTGATATAAAAACTTTGGTTACATTACGTGAGGTAAATATATTTACTGAAATTTAAGGCAGATTATATTTTAACTCAAGATTTGTTTTATTGGAACCATCAGTTAAAAACAACTTCCAAGTTTCCTTTTTGTTGCTCTAAAAATTATATTTTATAAGATTTGTAGTAATAAGTAGTATAGTTGTAAGTAAGATTTTATAAAATGCAAATTTTGTTTTTGAAGATTTGTAGTAAAGTTTCTTTGGGGTAGCTGATTAGTAAATTACATTAGAATTTTGAACTTTCATTTTGAAATAAAATATTTGAAGCACTTTTATCGAATTCTAAATATATAGAAGGCTTTAAAGCTACTATTTATTGAGTGCTGTGTGTCTTTGTTAAGGAATTGCATATTAGTTGAACTTACATATATTTATATACTTTGTACAAGCAGTCTTTTTTGTTATTATCTCCATTTTTTCATATTAGAAAACAGTTTCAAAATCTTCAATTGAGGATTACACAGCAAATAAACAACAGAATTGAATTTCTGGATTCAAACCTGTATCTGTCAGATTTCAGGACCCCATGAATTTTAAGAAGTGAGAGAATGCAAATTAGTTTCAACTTAAAGGTCAATACTAAACAACTGATAGTTACATGGCTGTGTGTATTTAGAATAATTCTGAGCCTGGTGTTGTGGCCCCCATCTGTATTCCCAGCAGAAGGATCTCTGAGACAGAAGAATCTCTGAGAATTCCAAGACAGCCTGGGCTACAAATGAGTTTAAGGCTAGCCTTAAAGTGAGACTGCCTCAAATAAAAAGAATAATTCTGAAATGTATGAGAGCAAATAGGCAATATGTCTTATAAAGCACGGTTGGTGCAGATAAGATAGCATGTTGCCTTTGTGGGGGGATAATACACTGCAACATTTGATAACCCTTTAAATGCAGTGGAAAAATACCATTTTGGCCAAAAGTCACTTTGGGCAGTTTGGATTTCTGCTAGAAAGGCATTGAGGGGACTTTCTTGTTTTGTTTTTTTCTTCCTATTGTTCTGTAGTTTTGCAGACATGAACAAGTTCTTGTGCCTGAACTTCTGAGAACATCTAGTTCTTAAAATCAGTATTTTAACTTTTCCACCTGGAGAAAGGGACTTGTGACAAGGAGTGTTTTATCCAGTGTATTTTCGTAATAAGAGATATGTATTAAAGTTTCTGTCCACTATTAAAAGACTCGATGGAAATGTGGTTATTTGCTCTTTTAAGTTTTCAAACCTAACATGGATATTCACAAGAGTTTATCCCCTTTAATTTTTAACATTAGGATTAAAAAGAATTAGCATGAGAAAAGAAAGAAGTAATTATTTCACCTGTGCTATAATTTCATTGCTTACTTTTTAATAATAATAGAAGGTTTCATTGACAACACTTGTATCATTCCTGGTTCAAATTATATATATTCCTGGATGATAGCAAATAGAATCTTGGCTTTCTTAGATTTTCATATTCTTGTCACTTAAGTGAGTTGTACATTCCTTTTAAAATAAGGATTTGGTGAGTGAAAAATTGAAGACTCAACAAATGAACAATGATCTTGAAAAATTAACTCATGAGCTTGAGAAGATAGGGTTAAATAAAGAGAGACTCTTACAGGATGAGCAAAGTACTGATGACAGGTGAGTACTATCTGGCAAACAATTCAAATTATTATTTTACTCAAGTTCTTTCCTGTATTATCTGGAGAAAACACATATATACTAGCTACAAAAGACGTTTCTTCCCTTAGAGAAAGTACTGTAAAAAAAATTATTCAAGGACAACTCTTATCATCTATATAAAAAAACAAAAAAAGTTATCATGTAAATATAATTATAAAATAGCCTGTCACTATGTAGCAGAAGATCAGAGGCTATAATAAAAGTAGAATAAAGTATGAACAACAAACCTCTCATAAAATAATTGGGCAAGTTATTTTTCACTTCAATCGTGTGCTTAAATGCCTCTGTACTTTATTTTCAAAATGTGAACTTACAAAGAAATGAAGGAAAAGTTTGAAACAAGGGAAGATACAGTGAGAAATAAAGCATAACAATGTAGAAAACACAGGCTTTACCAACAAGATAAAAAATCACCTTATATACTCTAATTTTAAAATGATTATTACAGATTTAAAGATTATTTCTATATTTTCATGATAATTACAATCTATTAACTAGGTTTAATCTGATTTTCACATACTGTACTATTTAGCACCTATTGGTCCACTTGATTCCAGCTAGAATAGAAGTTCTGTATTGTTAAAAATATTATTTTATAGGGCTGGGGATTTAGTTCAGTGGCCTAAAAGTGCCTGTCTGGCAAGTGCGAGGTCATGAGTTCAATCCCCGGTGCCGCAAAAAAAAAAAAAAAAAATTATTTTATATAGACTAGATTTTCATTCATTGGAACTTTTATAACATATTACCTACCCATTATTATTGTTATGTTGTCTATATTCTATATTAATGTATGTAGAACAATATATACAATTAAGCCAGGCATGATGGCACGTGCATGCAGTCTCAACGTTTGGGAGATGGAGGCAGGAGGATTGCTACAAGTTCCAAGGCTAACTTGGGCTACACAGTGAGTTCAAGGCCAGTCTGGACTACATAGAGAGACCCTGTCTCCAAAAAAAAAAATTTAGGAAAAACTAATGTTTATTATCTGGCATTTGCTAATGTACTTTTGAGAATACTAAAAATGAATTATACTAAAAGGGTTAATAGTGCAATAACAAGTAACTTTAGGTATTCATTATAACATTCAGTTCAGGTCAGGCAACCATTATTGAATTAATACTTCAGATATTTCATGAGAAAATATTTGTTTGAATCAGAAAGTTAAGTGTCATTGTAATTCACTATCTTTTTGTGTAAATACTACATATGCACCACTTCTTTTAAATTACCTGTTATGTTCTGCATGTTCTTGGCAAAAGAAAATATAGAGTAAACCATACAGTCGACCTAATTAACTCTGATACAAATTTATTAATCTGGGTCTCATTGGTCCCTTCCTATTTTTGGCGCTTCTTCTCAAACTTTAATTCATACATTTAGCTAGTATTAATTGAGCTTATGTAATCTGCTGATCATTAAGCATCACAGAAGCAATAATGCTTCAGCTGAAGCATTAAAGAATGCCAGAAGAGGGCCGGGGATTTAGCACAGTGGCCTAAGCGCCTGCCTGGCAAGTACGAGGTCGTGAGTTCAATCCCTGGTGCCACAAAAAAAAAAAAGAATGCCAGAAGTTTTCAAGATGGAAACAGTGGCAAAGGGCATTTCATGCAGACAGAAACAGTTCTATAAAAACATAAAGCATATTAACAGTTCTTTCAGAGATATGAAAGATGTAAGACATGATATGGTACACTCATTCTTCACCTATTTATAATAATGAAAGCATTGAACGTGAAGATGATGAGATTGAGAGGAAATGATAACCACGATTAGATTTAGGGAAATCAGGAAAGTGTCTTAGGCCATTATGCTAGCTTCTTTCTTAGCGTGTAAGGTTTTATGTCACAAAGAAAGGTTCACAAACACTGATTTGTTTAATCTTCCATTTTTTTCTGTCTTGGAATTGCATATATCAGTCTTAGATGATGGCCTGTAATTCCTGTGTTAGTCTTATCTTTCTCTTTTTCTAATATTATTCCTTCTGACTTCCATTGAAGACACAGCTGTTACTAGGCTGGTTGTGGAATTGAATGCATAAATAGATATTAAAATGCAACCAACGAAGTTTGGTGGTAGGATTGTAATGTGAGCACTGTTTTTAACAGCTGTTTAGCCTGTGTTTTCAACTTGGACGTACTTCTTTGTTAGGGTTTTCTTTGTAGGTCATTTAGTCATTTATTTTGTGTGTTGAGCATTTCCATCCATCATCTCACCTGAGATTATACTTTTCTCTGCTTAGTCTTCATTAGCATCAGGATAGTTCACAGACAACCTAGATATCACAACATTAAACATACCCAAAATCAGACTTAGTAAATACCTTAAAAATAATCATTGAATGCCGGGCCTAGTGGCACATGCCTGTAATCCCAGCACTTGGGAGGCTGAGATAGGAGGATCATTGCGAGTTCGAGACCAGCCTGGGCTACAAAGTGAGCCCAAGGCCAGCCTGAATGGCATGGTGAGATCCTGTCTTGCAAAGACAAGGGCCAGGGATGTAGCTCAGTGGCCTGAGCACCTGCCTGGCAAGTGCACGGTTGTGAGTTCAATCCCCAGTGCTGCCAAAAAAAATAAATAAACAATTGTTGACACAAGCCAAATACCAACATGAATGAGGTTTATTCTCTATTCAGTGTACTTAAAATCTGATTAAGCAGAAATATATTTATATATGCATACAAATCACAGTAAAAATGTGATAAAATTATATATACTCTTTAAGTTTATTTTTGTCTTCATGATCCTTAGGTATAAGAAAAGGGTTAATCCTAATCTTTGGTTCATGGCACACTCAAATTATGTTCATGTACCATGCTTTTTGTTAAAAATTTTATTTAATAATTTTTTCACATATTTTATTGTTTAAAAAGGTGACCAGAGGGCTGGGGATTTAGCTCAGCGGTCTAAGTGCCTACCTGGCAAGCGCAAGATCATGAGTTCAATCCCCGGTGCCGCAAAAAAAAAAAAAAAAAAGGGTGACCAGAATATTAACAGTCACATCTATCTCCCTATTGCCATCCTATATTATAGACATGTCATTAACCGTTTTTGCTATAACTACTCTAAAGATAACCTTCAGTGGATTTTAATTCTTACCTGTTCATTGACCTTAGTATAAATACTGTACTTAAATATTAATAACAAGTACAAATGCTTTGATGACATGACAAATCCATCCAGTTTATAATTGATTTTAATGTTACAAAACAAAAAGAAGTATTTTGGAGTTAAATCTTCCAGATTTCTTTTTTGTTGCTTTTGACAATCTAGGACATATTCTGAAACTCTGTTCATTCATTCATTTTGTTGTTGTTATCATTCTTTATGACTAGGGATACTTTTTAAAAGAGAGATTGAGGCAGTAAGAGGAATTTTAAGTTTGTCTCTTAAAAAGACTTTTATGAGGCTTATTTATGACATCAATTTTTATGGTCATAATTATCTTTAAAATTATTTTCTATTCTGTAATGATGAACCATATTTTGTATTTGGATAGTAGGTATAAACTTTTGGAATCAAAATTAGAATCCACTCTCAAGAAATCCCTTGAAATAAAAGAAGAAAAAATTGCTGCTTTAGAAGCTCGATTAGAAGAATCCACAAATTACAACCAGCAACTGCGCCAAGAACTCAAAACAGTAAGTGGTTTAATGATAAAGAATGTTAATTATCATTTATTTTATATATATTTGGACAGAAACGTGTAAAGTAGAAAATAGAAATATCATTTAGTCTTTTTTCCTTTTCATCAATTTGAGAGCATTTTTTAGTTCTTTGTTACATAAGGATTATACACTATAATTTATTCAGTCCTAGTTCATGCATGTAATATCCCTCATGCAGTTGAGAACATATTAGAATTATAAGGGTGAGTTGAGGAAGAGGCAGGCTTATTTCATTGAGCAAACAATGTGTTAGAGATGTCACTCTGGCACTCTTCCTATTGAGAAGCCAGGTAAAATTTTGATTGGCACATATGTCACTGTGAGGATATCAAGTAGAAAAAAATCATACGTATGGTATAACAAAAAAGACTCTCATAAGTATGAGGCATCTCTAAGCCTGTTTTCAGGTGATACATGTGGAATTATTTGTGAAGTAAGCCTGTCTGTTTTCCTTAAGTGAGAAATTGAAACATAAAGAGATTTGTCCATTCCACAGGATTAGCCTGTGGTATAGTCTTGTTCTGGTTTATTGTTCCTTTTATGATCTCTGCATTGCCCCAGAAGTGGTCTTTAGGTCAACTAAACATTTAGACAAAAAATTACTGTAGGCCACATTTAAAACTGTTCTACTCAGAACACTAGAGAAAATACAAGTAGATAGCAAGACTGTGTCATGTGTCCCTTTTCACATAGCTGCTGAAGAATCACCCTCCCACCAAGTAATGCTTCACATGTGAGATGAGATTTACATTGGGTGTATAAGGGAGTTACTCTGGCTTTGTGACCTCATGCTTCACAGCATTCATTACCTCTGACAACTGCAAAGACAGAGATTTTAAGATTTTCATTGCAACCAGCCATGGTGGCATACAACTGTAATCCCAGCTCTTGGGAGGCTGAAGCAAAAACTTTCTATCGCCAAAGTGAATTTATCAGTGAAAAGTTGTAAATTACAAGTTAAAACCCCTGTTTATAATACTGTAAAATAACTTGAACTACATAGGAATGAAATAAAGAAAATATGTGTAAGCACTCTTACTACAAATAAAACATTTACCAAAAATTTTAAAAAATGTTTTAAAGCAGAATTCTATGCTAGCAGTATCTAAAGAGTACCCTATTAAATTCTGCTCATTAATTGGAATACTCAGTACTGTTAATAGGCAGATCTCCCCAAATCTGTTGATTCAACATAATCCTAATCAAAATTCCAAGAGTTACTATATAAACATGCTAACTCTAAAATTTATATGGAAATATTGATCATATGTTGGTGAGACTTTAAAACAACTGGGACTGTCATACTTACTAGTGGGAATGTAAGGTGGTGTAACTAATTTAGAAAGCTGTATTACAAACTGGTTATGGTGGCACTTCTGTAATCCCAGCATTCAGGTTCCAGCCCAGCCCGGGCCACTCGATGGTGAGATCCTGTCTCAAAATAAAACGGGCTAGATAGGCAGCTCAGTGTGAAGGCCCTAAGTTTAACCCCTAGTACGAAAAAGAGAGAGAAAACCAATATGACAGTTTCTCATAAAGGTAGACATACATATAGCCTGTAAAAATAACCAATTCTGTTTATTCCATGAGAATGAAAATATAAATTAGGGGTATTTTGTGAGTTTTTTTGAAACACGTTGGTTGCTTGGTTGCTTGGTTGCTTGGTTAGGTTTTTGTTGCTATGTAGTTTAGGCTGGCCTTGAACTCACTGTGAAGCCCAAGTTGGCCTAGAACTCTTGGCAGTCTCCTGCCTCAGCCTCTGAAGTGCTGGGGTTACAGGCGTGTACTACCATGTCGAGCCTAGTAAATGAGTTTTTATAATACCTTGATTTGTGTTATTTAAAAAACTGGAAAATATCCAGTGAGCATCAAATGGTAATCGAATATTCAGCTTTTGGTATAGCCATAAAGTGGAAGACAACACAATAGAGAAAAAAACCGATGCACTGAATACATGGATAAAACTTGGAAATACACTCAGACATGCACACACAACAAATAACATGTGTGATACTTTCGTGTGTGTGGTGTATACTCAGTGCTTCACACTTCATAGCTGAGCATTTTGCCACTGAGCTACACCTGCAACCTTATTTTTATTTTAAGACAGGTTGTAACTGAGTTGCTCAGGCTGGTTTTGAACCTGCACATTCCTCCTGACTCAGCCTTTCAGGTAGATGGGATTATAGGTGTGTGGCATCCTGCCAGTTAATCTATTCTTGAAGGCCATTTTCATCAAAAACAATAGAATTTGAAATTATATAACATATTGTAGGAGCATATGCCACAAAAACAATATATTTAATACTTCTAAGAGAAAAGGATTTGCTTTTTCAAAGCTTAAACTGTGATAATAATAATGATGATAATCACACATACTGTTTATCACATTTTTAAATTAAAAGTGTCTGTCACATTTCGCCAAACCAATGCAGAGTCAGATTAATTGTGAGAAATATAACTGACTTTTTTTCTTCCCATTGAAATATTTTAAATAAAATTTTAGGTGAAAAAGAACTATGAAGGTCTCAAACAGAGACAAGATGAGGAAAGGATGGTACAGAGCTCTCCTCCAGTATCTGGTGAAGACAACAAATGGGAGAGAGAAAGTCAAGAAACAACTAGAGAACTTCTAAAAGTTAAAGACAGATTAATTGAAGTAGAAAGAAATGTAAGTATTTTAAAATTTCTAGTAGGAGCATAGTATTTTAGAAATAAAGGATCATTTATAAATTTATCTCACATGAATTAGATAATTTAATCTGGTATTATTTCTTTAAAACTTCTGCAACTGGTTTATTTTATAATTCAAAAAAATTAAAGACTTAATAACTTAATAAACTTTTCTCTCTCAGCCTTGCATAAGTCCATCTGCAAACTTTGTCAACTTTATTTTGGAAGTACAACCTAAACACATCTACTTTCTGTTTCTGCTCTAGTAATACCATCACCTCTCATCTTGACTATTAGGATATTATAGTGCTAACTGGTTGCCTTTTCCACTCCTGCCCCACTCAAACGTCTCAGTATACAGCTAGAATAATCTGACATAATCTAGATCATGTCACTTCATTATTAAAATCTTCAATGAATTCATTTCAATTAAATAAAATTCAGGTTCTTTACTGTATCCTTGCCCTGGCTATTTCTCTGACCCTACACTATACCAAGTCTCTACCTGCCCTCATTTAAAATCTGAAGATAATGGTATTATCTATTAATAATTGAGAAATATTTCAACAATGCCTGGTACATAATAAGTATATTAATTCTGATCATATTGACCTTTTTCTGTTTATTTCTACCTTGGGGTGTTTTTTGGTTTTTGTTTTTTTGCTTTCCCTGCCTGAACACATGGCTGGTTCCCCTTAGCATGGAGGTGCCATATCATATATCCTGCATGAGCTCTTTCCTGGTAAAGCATCTGTGCCCAACCTAAAGCACTTATTGAAATACCACTGCCATAATTAGTTTTTTCCTAGCACTCTTCATTGACAAAGTTACATTTCTAATTCACTTATTTACTGTTTGTCTCTTAAAAAAGATTTGTAGTGTCAGACAGTCTTTCCATTTCGACACTGCCTTCAATATCTAGAATAAGTCTTGCAAGTAAGAGTCTCTTGCTTTCTTTTAAATTTTGAGTTTATGTTCATATTACATAATAAATAAATTCATCTTGGGGAATCGATACAAATACATATCAAATCTTAGTCCTTTTTCTCTTCCTCCCTCTCTTCTCTATCCCTAGGTCCCCTTCCCATCTGCAAAAGCACTCTCTCTCTGTTTTCTATCATCTATCTTTTATTTTGCACTTCAGATTATTTATAATTTGGATTTCTCTTATAAAGGAAACTATGCAGTATTTAACCTGTGTCTAATTTATATCACTTAGGATTATGGTCTCAAGGTGCATCCATTTTCCTACAAATGACTCAAAGTTATTCTGCTTTATAGCAGAGTTGTACTCCATTGTATGTACACACCACATTTTTGTTATCCATTCATGTGTTGATAGACAATATCAGCTGTTTCCAAGATTTATCTATTGTGAATTGTACTACTATAAATAAAGTTTTGTTGCTTAGCAAGGTGGCACACACCTGTAATCCCAGGACTCAGGAGGCTGAGTCAGGAGAATCACAAGGTTGAGGCTAGCCTGGACTACATAGTGGCATCAAAGCCTGCCTGGAATATATAGCAAGACCCTGTCTCAGTACATACATACATACATACATACATACATACATGCATACATACATACACAAGAGTATGCATATATCACTGAAATATGATGTCTTTAACTTTTGGGGGAAGATACCCAGAAAAAGTATAGCTGGGTTGAATGAAATTTCTGTTTTTAATTTTTCAAGGAATGCCCATTCTGGTTACTAGTTTACATTCTCACCAACAATGGAGAAAGAGTCCTTTCTCCCCACAATTGTGCCAGCATTCATTATTTTTTGAGTGTGATGTAATAGCCATTCTTTCTGGAGTAAGATGGAATCTCAGTGTTGTTTTGTTTTTCTCGAATGCCCAGAGATGTTGAACATTGTTTTTCATGTATTTATTGGCCATTTGTACTTCTGAGAAATATCTGTTCTTTCAGTTTTCCATTTTTGATTGGGTCTTTTATTTAGGAGTCTATTTTTTATAGTTCTTTATATATTCTAATATTAGTGCTTTGCCTGAGGAGTAGCTGGCAAAAAAAATTTTTCCCCATTCTGTAGCTTGTCTCTTCATGTTGTTAGTTTCCTTTATTGCACAAAAGGTTTTTAATTTGATATAATCAAGTTTGTTGATTCTTGAAGTTATTTCTTGTGCATTTGGTACTGTTCAGAAAGTTCTTGCCTATGCCCATCTCTTTGAGAGTTTTATTTTATCTTCCAGTAGATTCATGGTTTCGCTTTTAAGATCTAGGTTTCTGATCCATTTTGGTTTTATGGTGAGAGATAGAAGCCTACATTCATTCTTCTGCCTGTGGATAACCAGTTTTCCTTGCACTATTTGTTAAAGAGGCTTTATTTCTCCAGTGTATTTTTTAGCCTCTTTTCTACATCTTCTGTTCTGTTACATTGATTTATGTTTGGTTTTGTGCCAGTAACATGCCTCTTGTGTCACTGTAGATTTGTAATGAACTTAAAATCCAGAATCTGTGAGGTCTCCTGCTTTGCTCTTTATTTTCAGGATTGCTTTTACTATTCTGAGTATCTTCTGCTTGTGTATATAGTTTAGGGTTTTTTTTCCTATTTCTGTGCTATTCATATTTTAAGTAGGATTCCACTAAACCTATGTATCAGTGATCATATGGCTGTTTTGACAGTATCGTTTCTGCCCCAGAAACATGGGTGTTTTCAGGATACTGTACCTTAGTTTATTACAGAGGCCTTTCACTTCCTTGGTTAGGTTAATAAGTATTTGATTTTTTTGGTGCTATTGTGGATGAGTTTTTTTTTTTTAGTTTCTTTTCAGTGGGTTCATTATTGGTATATAGAAACACTACTGATTTTAGTGTTGATTTTTTTATCTTGCTACCTTGCTGAATTTATTCCAGGAATAATCATTACAAATAGTCATTTGTAAAGCATCATGCCATCTAGGAATAGGGATAGATAACTTTTTCTTTTCCTATATGTATTCCTTGGTTTTTTGGTTTGTTTTTTTCCTCCTCTTGTCTGATTTCTCTGGCTACAGTTTCAAGTGTTATATTGAACAGGAGTGATGAGAATAGACACCTTAGTCTTCTTTCTGATTTTAGCGGAAAAGTTTTCATTTTTTCCCCTATTAACTGTGATGCTGGCAATGAGTTTGTCATAATATGGCTTTTACAGATTGAGATAAGGTCCTTGTGTACCTATGTTCTTCAGGATTTTTATCATGAATGGATGTTGAATTTTGTAAAAGGCTCTTCTGCATCTACTAAGATGAACATGTGAATGTTATCTGTTTTTATCGATGTGATATATACACTTACTGATTTACA
>RJWT010037093.1:0-11889 GCA_004365215.1 Cuniculus paca | reverse complement strand
CAATTAGAATTTAAGAGCCTTTATTAGCCAGCTGGCGACTGGACAGCAGGACCCACGCAGGGAACCACTGTGCAGTGCCGAGTGAAGGGAGAGCTAGGTATTTATGTACTATAACCACACCCCCGGTGACAATGGTTACAATTAAGCATGCATCTATGATGTCCTGGTTGCCATCCCCATTGACAATGGTTGCAATTACACATACATCTGTAACATCCTGGTTGGCATACCTGCTGGGACACGGTACACCGAACAGGCCTGAGAATATGGAACTAAGTTACATTCTCAAGGCGGGGTAGCCTTACAAGCAAGGGAGTGGGGAGGTACAGACAGGGTTCAGTAGTTTTTCTATTATGTCAGCCTACAACAAGACCAACCTGGGCTACAAAGTGAGCTCAAAGGTGGGGGATCCCTTCCTCAAATATCACTGCAGCTGCAGAGCTCACCTGTAATCTCAGCACTTGGGAGGCTGAGGCAGGAGGATTGATGCAAGTTCAAGGCCAGCCTGGGCTACATAGTGAGTTCAAAGCCAGCCTGAATGACATAGTGAGACCCTGTCTCAAAAAAACATAACAAACAAGCAAACAAACAAACAAAACCCATACCCAGCTGCAGTAAGCATCTTGAAGTATTCTTTCAAGAGGGCTGAGGGCATAGCTCAGTGATAGAGTATATGCTTAGCATTTGTGAAGCCCTGGGTTCAGTCTCCAGCACCAAAAATGAAACAAAAAAAAACCTAATAAAATGACACAAAGTGAGGTAAATGCCAGGAGCTAGTGTCTAAAAATGCGAGTGTTCTCTCCGTTCCTTTCCCCATATCCCTCCTGCTGTCTTCATTTCAGCTCAGCACATGTTGATTGAGTGCCACTATGAAAGCCAGAACTGAAATAAAGACCTGCTTACAGAGTATTAGCTGGAACGCAAGCATATTTGGAAGCCTTGTCAGATGCTGTCTCCATTTGGAGTGAAGAAAGATTTATTCGCTGTTAGGAAAATAAAGATATCTTTCTCTAGGGCAGTGGTGGCAAACCTATGGCACGTGTGTTATTGTGTTTTTCTTTTTAGACAGAAGATGTTAATGTAAAGTCGTTATTTTCTAAAATAAAGCTTCAGTATCCAGGATAAATTGCAGTGCTGGCACTTTGTGATAAATAAATGGGCTCTGGGTGGCAGTTTGGCACTCGGTCTCTAAAAGGTTCGCCATCACAGCTCTAGTGCAATCACACCATCGCTAGCAGCTCCTCTAAGAGATGGCTTCAAAGCACAGGCTTCTCAGTTGCAGTGCACACCTGTTTCATGGGCCACTCAGGCCGATCGGCATCACCACCTGAAGGCTGCCAGCACTTATTAACAATTTCTGCGATGCTCTATCAGGTAATTACATCGCAGAAAACCTTCTCCAAGGTTCAGGCGGCCCATCGCAGTGTGGCAGTGCACCAGGCCCAAGGGTGCAGTAGAGTCACAGGCCAAGAAGGGTAAAAGATGTGAGAAGCCCCAAAGGCAGCCTCCTCCTGCCTTTCTGAGGAGAAGCCCAGTTATGGCCAGGGAGACCCCACTGCTCAACGAGGGTGGCAGACTGGAGCCGAGGTCCCTGTCTAGCACACACCCTGGTGGTCCTGCTTGTTGTCACCATCGCCTTCTCTGTGGATGTGATCTGTTGCTCCATGTCCATTGTACTCAGAACAACAAGAAGCTCATCTACGAACACATATGAGACAATCAAGTGCTAATTTGAAGCAGTCTTCAGTGAAAATGGAAAATACATTTTTAAATCATTCTTCTGTTTGGGGATGGGGATGCAGGCAGTTGACCTCAGGGCCTCACGCACGGTGAGGACGTGTCTACCACTTAGCTACCACAGTCCCAACTTACCCTCACTAATGTGAAAATACTACTTCAACACTCCCCAAGATGCATTTTCAGAAAACTTTCACAAAAAGAAGTGTCTGCTCTTCTGATTGATTCTAAAAAGAATTGTAACAAACGTCTTCCCCATGATTCTTACTGCCGTGGATTCACATGCCATCCTGAGGCCTGTTTTACTGCAAGAAATCAAACTACTCAGGTGGGTTCTAAATCCTGGTACTTCCTCCACGTATTGGGTAAGTTCATCTCGGGATGAGTTCTGCAGTTTGGCTGGTACTTCCTCCATGTCCCTGGGCTCTTGATTCTGGGCCAATGATGCTGGTGATCGGTCATGAGTGCTTGGAATAGCCAACTGGAAAAGCCACTAACAAAGCTTTCGAGGCCAACTGGGAAGTTTTGGAGCTGACAGATCACCAGTGGGATCTAGATAATGTTGAAGAGGCACTTGTCTTGGTTACTTTTCTCTTGTTGCTGGGACAAAATACCCAACATCCAAAATTAAGGAAGGAAAGGTTTATTTAGCTCACAGTTTGTGGAGGTTTCAGTCCATAATCAACTGGCTCCAAGGCATGGTGGCATGGCACAGGAACAATACTTCAAGGTGGTAGAAGACAGCAAAAGCAGAAAGAGCAAAAAAGGAGGAGGAACAAGCCTCTTCTTCTCCTTATATTATATGCAGCTACACCTCTAGAGTGAGTGTAGCAATCACACCATCTCTGTGCCCTCCTCTTGCACAGGCTCAGGATGTTCACAAAGTAAGGACCCTGGCTCCCTGCTGAGTCACTCAGTTAAATTTCAAACGTCTCAAGTTGACATGACCGTTACAGTGCTCATGGTCAAAGATCTCTAGCTTGAAAGTCTACCCAAAAGGGGATCACACGCCTGTAATGTTTGAAGACAGGGATTGTCTCTGTCAGGAACTCAGAGCTTAGCCTTGTAGCTCTTGTGGGAGGCTAGAGGCTCAAAGCATGAAAAGGAGGACACAGGAGCTGTGAGTGTGCAGAAAACAATATTTTTTTCTGGCTTGCATCAGCCTTTTAAAACTATAGGGCACCAGTACTGTGTGCTGGTGACTCACAGAAAAAGTTATTTTTGGAAATGCTTTAAAATTTCCTTCTGGTGATTCTAGTAGTAAAAGCAAGAAGAAAGGGAAAACTTAGCCTACTGATGATCTATAAAGATTCAGCAAAAATACAGTCTTTGGGAGAAGCATTGTCAGTTATGTCTGATTATTCTGTGAAATCAGTCTGACTTCTAACCAGAGTAAACAGTTCACTTGAGATCCAACAACCCGTGTTTTATCTTTGATTTGTTACAATTTAATAACTTTCTTTATAAAATAATATATTTTCATTACTAAAGTTAGAAACTATGAATGAGTAAGCTGCATCTTCCTGGATGGTTGATTTTGAACCTAAAAATGTCAGAAAGCAAAGTGTCAAAACCTTATTCAAATAAATTGTTTTCAGCATGAATACCCAGGGCCAAGATAGACTCGGCAAACCTTCTCCAGATTTTAGAGGTATGTAGAGAAAAATCAGTGATGCTCACACACTGATTTCAGCCACTTGAGTGCTGTTAGGATCATTAAAGATATGTTCAATAATGTGGCTGTTGATCTGGAGGTCAGAGTCCACTGAGTCCGGGGAGCAACCGGAGGTTGTACATGGTATATGCTCTGCAGCTGAATGAAAGCCCTCCTCCTCCAGCTGGCCCTGATGAACAAGAGTTTACATGCATTTAAGGAAGAGAGGAAGGCAATTGCAAGGGATAGTTCTGTCTGGGTGAAATGGTCCTAGAGAAAGGCAGGATAACCTCCATTAGCAAGAGCTGAGTATAGCTTGCAGGTTGATTACTGTAATCCTGAGTAAATGACTCTGGCCCTAAACATTAAGCCAATCTGCTTTCTCTCTTGTGCACACACACAATCTTCTTCCATTCTGAAACCCGTTTGTTCACAGCAGGCATGTGCATGCGTGTGTGTGTGTGTGGGTGGTGCTGAGGATAGAACCTAGAACTTTGTTAGATGTTGTGGTTTGGATCTGAGATGTCCCTCCAGAAGCTCACTTGCTCGGAGGTGAGGTTTTTGGAAAGTGAATGGATCATGGGGCAGGATACTCATCCATGGGTTAATCCACTGTTGAACCCATAGCTGTGTGTGCTGGGGGCGGGGGGCCTTGCCAGACAAGGCGGATCACTCGATGGGGTGAGTGAGGCCGAGAAGGATATGTCTCTTCTCTAGCAACTCTGTCACTCTCTGGCTCCTGGGTCCCTTGACATGAGCAGCCCTCCTCCACCAGGCCCTTCCTGCCTTAGAGCAGGCAGACTGTGGACTGAAACCTCTGAAACACGTGAGCCAAAACAAACCTGTCCTCCTGTAAGTTACAGGTGCCGGGAATTGCACTGTGTCTTAGTGAGGAGAAAGGGACTGAGGTAAAACGTAAGCACTCTACACTGAGCCACTCCCCAGCCTTTGTTTGCTTTCTAAATGTATTTCTGTTTTTCGTTTGTTTGTTTTTTGTTTTTTTGTTTTTTGAGACAGGATCTCACTATGCAGTTCAGGCTGGCCTCGAACTCACTTTGAACACCAGGCTGACCTCGAACTTGCAGTGATCCTCCTGCCTCAGCTTCCCGAGTGCACCACCATGCCCGGCTTCTAAACAGTATTTCTGAAGAAGTGAAC
The DNA here is from genome assembly GCA_004365215.1 of Cuniculus paca. NCBI lineage: Eukaryota > Metazoa > Chordata > Mammalia > Rodentia > Cuniculidae > Cuniculus > Cuniculus paca. The sequence goes on along the minus strand of RJWT010037093.1, from coordinate 7,340 downwards.
TCTGAGATGGAGACCAGCATGCAGGAAGTTTGTTTGAAAGTGCTTTTGGGGTTGTCAGGGAAAGGAAAAATATTGAGCAGAAGCAGAAGTTGACTCTAGTCTGACCAGAAGCCCCAGTGGACTCCATCCTTCCACTCGCAAACTGGCATGAGGAGCCAGAGCTTCGTGTCCTCATGCTGACTGATCACTGAATGTTGGTGGTCCAATGAGTGAGCAGAGGATGATGCATTTCTCACAATCGGGGGCTTGTCTGTGACATCTATGCCCCCACGGACTGGGTCCTGGTAGAGAAGACATTCCCACACCACTTGGGAGTGGCCTGTGCTGCCTGGATATTTTGCCTCCTTATGAAAGCCACAGAAAACCCAAGACCATTGTTCTGAAGACCGCAAAACCGATCCAAGAGAAATTGAATAGCACCATGGCAGCGAGGCAAGCTCAGACACCAGCCAAGGTAGAACAACTGGCGCTAAGCATTGCCTTCGTGGCTGGGGCATTCTCAGGCGTCAAGTGTGTGGCAGAGACGTATCCTCAACGTGAAGCCAGTGTAAGTCCCGATCTGTGGCTTCGTTCTCCCATGAGTGAAACAGCTGGAGGTGGACAAGCAACAGTGCTGGGGGCTTAAACACATGGAGGGGTGCTGAGGGGTGCACAAGAAGCCTCCATTGTGGGGCAGATTGAAGGCACAGGAAAGCGGTTCCCCACGGGTGCAGGAAAGCTCTGTTTAAGGGAGCTGGGGACAAAAGCCAGGAATGGGAAATGATTCTAGGCCTAGGAAAACAAAGGCACAGACCAGGAATTCTTCCTAGGACATTCCCCAGATAGTGGCTGGGATGAATGTTAGAGGGCTGGGTAGCTCTTATACTAAGGATAAAGAAGAATTAAAGACATCAGAGAAAGAACAAGGATCGAGGTCTCCATTACAGAAAAAGTGGTTGGGAGAAAATTAGATCAGTACTTCGCACAAGGAGATGAGGAAAGGCAAGAACAAGGCAGGCAAGCAAACACGGGGAGCCTCCAGGGGAAGAGCCCAAGACAAGAAGCACACGCTTTCAGTGTGGGGAGCCAGCATATTTTAAGAAAGAGCACCCAAAAAGACACAAAAAGAAGGAAAGGATGGGGAACAGAGCACTGTAGCTCCTCTGGGCTCAAGACAACTCCCATGCGTCCGCTTGGTTTATGTTTCACGTTTGCGTGACAAAAAGCTAACGTGACTTTGTCACAGAGTGCCTATAGTCCTTTGTCTCCTTCCCAAAGGTGACAGCTTTTATTTCCTAAATGCTGCACAGCCCACACTGGGTCCCAGTGGACGACACTGTTGGGGTTGGCATCTCTCTAGGGGTCCAGCGAAGGGAACAAGTCCTACCCACAGCCTTCTAGGCGTTGACCAGAGCCCATTGTTGCAAATCTTGGCTAATCAATACATCCATTTACTTTTGGATTCCAATTTGATTTGGTACCTTTGTTTAACTGGTGTGTATAGAGGCCCTTTTTCATCCTCCTTGTGGTCCAGAAAATGTGTATTTGCAATCCCGTGGAAACGTTATTGGAATTCTGGCAGTTAATTCCAATCTATCAGCTTCAGTGTAACCCATGGCAAGAATAAAGACACTAAGATATGTTTATAGTTGCGGGCAACCTAGGGGTCCTGAGTCCTGTCCAGATGGGCGTTCACGGAACAAAGGCCTCAACCCAGGGCTTAACCAGGATTTTATTAATTTGCGAAGAAGGGAGCAGCTAAGGAGGAGTGACTGTGAGGATGATGGGAATTATGTAAGTAATGTGAGCTGAGCTAGCTAGAAGGTCAGAAAGCACCTCTGCAATATGCAGAGAGAAGTTATGCAGAAAGACCAATCTGCATGACACAAATGAGGTAGCATTAGTGCTTAGGGGACTGTTGCTTTAGTTTCTGATGTATAAACTTTTGTGCCCTGGGAAGTCATAACCTCTTATCTCGAGACTTGGACCCAAATGACATTCCTGGTGTGTTGGCTCTGCCATCCCGCTGGGCTCAACCATTTAAAGGGAGACACAGGTGAGGAAATAGGGCTGTCACTTGGCTTCAAAAATTATACATCGGTACCTCAGCCAGCCCTATTTATATTGCTTAGAGCCAATTGAAGGGAAAAGGAAGTAGCTTAGCCAGCTCTGCGCGTATCAGTACTTGGAGATAGGGCCAGGGTTAGCTAAAGTGGAGATAACTGTCCTATATTCAAGGGGAGTCATCGCTATGGTCTTCTATAGTATGCTTAAAACATTTCTTGTGGATTGAGGATAACTCTGCCACTGCAATCACAGGGACTGATGGACAAAGCTCCCCTTGGTAGATTAAAGAACAGCTGCCTGAATCAATTTTTATTCAATTTTTGTCCACTGATGAGACTTGGATAGTTTTTCCAGAGCCTTAGAGTGACATACCTCAGCAAACATTAGTAAATATAGTATTGTAATATATTTACATAGGCTGAAATAAAAAGGTTAAGTTCTCTATGTGTAAACTAATAAAGTTTTCTTAAGATATTAAGATGCTCTTAGTTACATTTGAAAAACTAGATTTGAGAACAAGGGTCTCTATATTGTAGTTTCTTAGGTTTTCTTGTTTTTCAATCACATTTTATTGGCATATTTTAGATATACATAGTGATCATATTTACCATAAAGAATTTGTATCTGTACATGATATGCTTGTTTTTTTTTCCCATTCTTCTAACCTCTCTTCAACCTCTCTTCCCCTTCCCATTTATACAAACTTTGTTTCCATTTTTCTTTCTTTTCTCCTTTTTTTTTTAAACCTTCTCCTTCTTTCCTTTCCCCCTTCCCCCTCCTTGGTTTCCCTCTCCATTTGAACATTTTCTTCCTATTTTACAATACGTATTATACACTCTGGTTCCTATTTACACTTTTGGTTTCTCACACTGGAGAAACAATGCAGTATTTACACATGTGTTTCTAGCTTATTTCACTTAAAAGTATGGTCTCAAGGTGCATCCATTTACTTAGAAATGTCTCAAGCTTATCATTCTTTATGGCAGAGTACTAGTCCATTGTATGTATATTTTAAAAAACACGTCTTCTTTATGGACATTTGAATTGATGGGCTTTTGGGTTGTTTCCAAGACTTGCCTATTACAAACTGTGGCAATGTAAACATGAGTGTGTATCTATCACTGTGATATGATGCTTTTAATTATTTCCAGAAGATACCAAGAAGGAGAATAGCTTGGTGAAATGGAGCTTTTATTCCTAGTTTTTTGAGGAATCTCTATACTGATTTCCACACTGGTTGTACCAGTCTACACTCCCACCAATAGAGAAAAGGGGATCGTTTTTCTTCGCAGCACGGCCAGCATGCGTTATTGGTGGATTTCTTGATGGCAGCCATTCTTTCTTGGGGGAGAAGGAATCTCAGTGTTGTTTTAATTTGCATCTCTTGAATGACCAATAATGTTCAACATTTTTTCATATATTTATTTGCTGTTTGTACTTCTTCATCTGAGAAGCGTGTATTCATCTCTCATTTTTTTCAATTTTCAAAACAAGATGATAGGAATTTAATAATGGTTGTTATACTGCATATTGTTATCTTCAAAATAGTAGCTCAGGTTACCAGACACAGGAATAAAACAAAACAGTAAAAAGGAACAAAACATTGGATTTCAAAAACAAGACAGAGGGAAATCCTCCACAGTTGCTACAGGGCACACTGCCATCCTTCAAACAGAGGCCCAGACCACCAGCCCCAGGCCTGCAGAGTCAAACAATACAAGCATCAGGTTATTCTTTTCAACTCAGTTGCTATCATCTCACCCCGAGTCCTCTAAATCAGCCAATTGCTTCCAGGGGATGGAGGGGGGCATGCTCTTCTGGTTTCCCGGCCTGCATACTGGCTGGTTCACAGGAAAGCATGGTTTGTCTTCTTGATGGGTCTCTTCCCAAGCCCCATGGTGGACCCTGGCTCACAGGGAAACCCTAAGTATTCCATTTTTCTTGATGGTGTTGTTAAAGGTGTTGTTTCCCTAATTTCTTTCAGTGAATTTGTTCTTCATGTACAGGTAGTCTGTTGACTTTTAAGTGTTGATTTTGTATCCAGCTATGCTACTGAATTTGGTTATTAAATCTAGAAGTCTTTTGATGCAGTTTTTGGGGTCTTCTATATAGAGTATCATGCATGTGTGAATAATAATAATTTAACTTCTTCCTTTCCTACCTTTATTTCTTTTATTTCTTTCTCTTGTCTAATTACTCTGGCTAATGTTTCCAGGGCTATGTTGAATAAGAGTGGAGACAGTGGACAACCTTGTCTTGTTCCTGATTTTAGAGTGAAAGCTTTTAGTTTTGTCCATTTTGTATGATGTTAGTTGTTGGTTTGTCATAGATGGCTTTTAGCAGATTGAGATGAAGACCATCAATTTCAATTTTCTGTAGGTTTTTTTTTTTACCATGAATGGGTGTTAGACTTTGTCAAAAGCATTTGTAGTGGCTTTCTTTATCTGTCTTAATCTGTCTTTGCTTGAAAGTCACTTTGTCTGTAAATAGAATAGCTACCCCTGCTTTTCTCTGGGTTCCTGTCACATGGAGCATTGTTTTCTTGCATTTCAGTTTGAGTTTCAGTTTCTGAATTTCTTTTTGAATTAAATGTGTTTCTTGTGTACAGCATATTGTTGAATCTTTTTTCTTTATTTTTAAATTTTTATTTTAAAGAGAAAAAAGAAAAAACAGATGAATCAAAAAGAAAACAAACCCAAAAAACAACAACAATGAAAGCAAAATGACAACAACAACAAGAAAAGAAAAAAACAAAAGCAGCTATATAGGTTTTCAAAACAAGATGATAGGAATTTAACAGTGGTTGTGATACTGCACGTTGTTATCTTCAGAACAGCCTCTCATGATACCAAACACAAAACAGTAATATGGAACAAAACATTGGTTTTCAAAAACAAAACAGAAATCCCCCTACAGTTGCTATAATGCACACAGCCAACCTCCAAGTAGGGGCCCAGATCACCAGCCCCAGGCCTGCAAAGTCAACCAAACAATACAAGCATCAAGCCATTCTTTTCACCTCAGTTGCTCTTGAGTTCTCTGAATCAGCCAGTTGCTTAGCACAGGGTAGTGGGTGGAGGATATGCTCTTCTGGTTTCCCAGCCCACATACCGCTTGGCTCACGAGAAGGCGTGGTTCTGCTCCTTGCTGAGGCTCTTCCCCATCCCCATGGCAGAACTTGGATCACGGGAAGGTGTGGTTCTGTTTCTTGCTGAGGTTCTTCCCCCATATTGTTGGATCTTGCTTCGCGATCCATTCTGCCAGTCTGTGCCCTTTGAATGGTGAATTGAAACCATTAAGATTGATAGTGATAACTGATAAGGATTGACTCATTGTTGCGTGTTGTTTTCCTGTTGTTGGCTCCCTTTTTTCTCCCTCTGTTTAATTGTTTGCCTTGCTTGGTGTATTCATTCTATTGGGGTTCATAGAGTTGTGGTCCTTGTTATGTCTTTTTAGAATGTCCTTCAAAACATTTTGGAGTGCTGGTTTGGTGGTCATAAATTTCCTCAGGTGTTCTTTGTCATGGGAGTATCTTGTATCTCCATAAATCTTGAAAGATAACTTTGTGGAGTACATCAATCTGTGTGGGAGTTTGTTTTCTTTCAGGACTTGAAATACTTCATCCCAATCTCTCCTTGACTTGAGGGTCTGTGTTGAGAAGTCAGCTGTGATTCTGATGAGTTTTCCTTTATAGGTGATCTGTTTCTTTTCTCTAACAATCAGTGAAATCCTCCACATCCACTGCTCCCTTCCACTGCTGCTTATCTCCATGGAGGCCTCTGGGGTTGCCAGCAGCGCCTGTGTGTTTGTGGGTTTGAGCTGCTCCTCCCATTCAGTGAGTCCCAACTCAGGGAGAAGGCACTGTCCACTGCCTCGTTCTTCTTCCTTGAAGTTTTTCTCTTTGCTCTCCCTTGGGCTTCAATTCTTGCTTCAGATCATTCCTGGGTCCAAAGAAGGACATGGGGCTACCCCATATGAGCTACTATATGGACTCCCATACTTTGGTAGGTCCACAGATCTCCCTACTATGGAAACTAATGACTAGTTTCTAAGACATGATGTGCTGGCCATACCCCCTACCTTGTCATTCTTCAGGTCAAAAGGACTTGCCTCAAAAATCCCACCTTTTGAGTTCATGGTTTATCACTTCAACCTCAGTGACCTGGTGCTGATAAAGACCTGGCAAGTGTACAAGCTTCAGGAGGGCTGGGAGGGCCCTGATCAAGTACTCTTCACCACTGAAATGGCTCTATGGACAACTGAAAAGGGCTGGACTCATACACTTGAATTAAGGACCTGGTACTAGAGGCCTTGGAATAAAAGGGAAAGGAATGATGGGAAGTGTGCCAGGAATTCTTAAGTTGGAGGTTCAAAAAGGAAAGGCTGTAAACTGGCTTTACATTTGGATGATGGTATGGGTAGGGTGATATGTTATACAGGGGGTTGAAGGGCAAAGATATCAAGATATCCAACCAGAGTAGTAATAAATGTGACCAAAACACCAAACCATAAAATTTGATGCATGCCAGGTTTTATATTATGGAGCAATAGAAAACCAGCTGGCTCTCACATGCAAATGTCTTTGCCCAGAGACAAGGAACCTTGAAAGTCCTCAAGTTGGAATTCCTGCCCTGGTGGACAACCAAATACTGGGACTGGAGTATGATCCCTTGTCCTCCAGTTTAAGAGATTTAAACTTAAGATACATCCATTTAAGGTGCCCCACCAACTGACTGTGGGAATCTAGACTGCAACCTTATACTACTCATTACCATCGATGATCTGGCCTCCTTAGATCTAAAACTGAAGAAGGCACCCTGAGCATACGGATTAGGAGCAGGTATCACAGGACCTTGAGGGAGAGAGAAAATAGGAGAACTGCCTTTGTAGGAAGAGAGGTGTGTAGGAGAAGAGAGAAGAAAAGTTTATTTTTCTAGCTAAGATTAAGTAGAAACATAGTAACTGCAAGGTCACATAAAATCTTTAAACAGGAACGTCTGCTTCTCAGAAAGACCCAAAGTAAAGAACAGACAATATTATGAAGAAATCAAACTCAAATTGGGAGGGGGACTGGGGAGCCACCTTATAAAAAGTAGTGAGACATACGCAGATCCAGGTACTCCATAGTACTCCATAGTACTCTAGCCAGTGAGGACCTTGGGGAAGGGACCTGTGTCCTAGGGCTGCAGAGCTTGCTGCGACCGCCCTGCGTGCACCTGCCACTGAGTGGGACCCAGCCTAGCAAGACCGATTAAAATGCTCACTTTCGCAGCTCTCTTGGTGCCTCTGAGTCC
>RJWT010037092.1:0-13082 GCA_004365215.1 Cuniculus paca | reverse complement strand
GACCATATATTAAAGGAAACAAGCTGCATGACCTGAGATTACTTTAGAAGTTTAATTAAATTAGTGCATATTAACTAAAGGAATTTTAGAAGCTGCCAATTAGAAGAGAATGTTATCAGGTGAGAATCGAGGCAGAGCCAGGTGCAGTGGCACACGCCTGTAATCCCAGCTCTTAGGAGGCTGAGGCAGGAGGATCCCTGCAAGTTCAAAGCCAGCCTGGACTCTGTAGTGAGTTCAAGGCCAGTCTGAACTGCATAGTGAGACCCTGCCAAAAACAACAAAACAAAGCAGAATCAAGGCAGGCACAAAGGCACGTGCCTCTAATGCCAACTACTATATTTGGAAAGCTGAGGCAGGAGAATTATGAATTTGAGGCCTGCCTGGGCAATTTAGCAAGCTATTACCTCAAAATACAATAAAAAAAGGGCTGAGTGATAGTGCTGTTTTCTAGCATTCTGGAGGACCTGAGTTCAATCCTCATTACCACAAAATAAATAAGAATCATTATGTAATAACAGGCTATTTGAATGTCAGACCATAGGAAAACATGTTATCAAAAAATAATCTAGCAGTTGGCCTACCATTCTTCTGTAAAATCAAATTTGTCAGAAAAGTCTTCTGCAGAAACATTTAAAGACTGCAACATTATCAAAAAAGATACAACAATCTTTGTTTTCTGTAAACTTGTTTTAGTTTTTAATGTGCTCATACAATTAAAAATAATGAAATGTTTCCATTCAATCCAGCTATTCCCCTTCTAGGTACCTTCTCAAAAGATTTAAAGACATCATATGACAATAATATATGCATATCCATGTTTATAGCAGCACAAGTCATAGTAGTTAAATGTTGGAAGTAACCTGTATGTCCACGACAAATGAATGGATAAAGAAAATGTGGTGTTTATACATAACGGATACTTCTCTGCCATGAAGAAGGATAAATTTTTGGCATTTGTAGGACAATGGATGCACCATAAGACCATAATAGCAAGTGAAATAAATCAGACACATGACCTTAAATATCACATGGTTTTTCTCAAATACGAAAACCAAAATAGGGCTGGGGATTTACCTCTGTGGCATAAGCTCCTGCCTGGCAAGCGCAAGGTTGTGAGTTCAATCTCCGCTGCCACAAAAAAAAATAAAATAAAATAAAATAAACAAATAAAATAAAATAAAAATAAGGAGAAAAAAAGTTAATAGAAATAGGGAGGTAGCTCTATTGGAAAAAAAGATGAGGACCAAGAGATGGAAGGAGAGGGCCGGGGATCTAGCTCAGCGGTCTAAGTGCCTGCCTGGCAAGTGCAAAGTTGTGAGTTCAATCCCCGGTGCTGCAAAGAGATGGAAGGAGAGAGAAGGGAGAGAGGAAGGGGATAAAAAAGAATTAAAATGTGTTTATTGTACCCCACAATGACTCACACATGTACTAATAAAAATTAAAATTTTAAAACACAAAAAAACAAAATATATTCTCATTTTTTTAAAACCACAAAGTAGCATTCAGCCTCCTGAGTGCGGGGATTACAGGAGTGTGCCACCATGCATTGTGGTATGCTATATTAACCAGGTGTCTGCACTAAGTACAAAGAATGATCAAGCTATCCAGTAAATATTTAAATTACAACATTTTTATTACAATAAAAAACACACATTGCCAATCTCAAAAGTAGGTTATCTTGAAAGAATGAACCTTGGTAATTTGCCATAAAATCAATACAATAAAAATTTCATTTGAACGTCGAGCATGGTGACACATGCTTATAATCCCAGCACTCAGGAGGCTGAGGTAGGAGGATTGCTGCAAGTTCAAAGCCAGCCTGGGCTACACAGTAAGACCTTGTCTCAAAACAAAACAAAACTCTCATTTGGAGATGGCTAGAAGTGTTTTAACGTTACAACATCCTCACAAATTGAACTGACAGGGAGCTATTAGATGATCTTGTCTAACCCTCCCATCTCCCAAGTGGGGAATTATTTTAAATTCAGATAGATGGAGTGACCTGGCCCAGGTCACATAGCCACCACTAGCTGACTCTGTGTTGAGCTTCCTTCTTTGTCTTTTCTGCGGAGACTCTTTTAAATACTGCTTTGTTAGTCTGGCAGGCTGCCCTGCTCCCTGCAGTGTTGTGGTACAGATGATTCCATTTTATTCTTTAGCTTGTTTTGTTTCTTCATCGCCAGGAAGTTGGCAGCTGGCTCGTTGGGCTAAGAAAACTCGCCAGTCTGGTGTGGTTCCAGAGGCTGCCCCGCCCTCGGGCTGGCTGGCGACTGAGAACAGCTGACTCCAGAGCTCTTGCTCACGTGACCACCGTGGCTCCCCGCTCTGCTTCTTGTCCCCAGCCAGGGTGGGCACTTGCGGGCCGATTCTGTGAGGAGCAGCAGGTGGGCGCCTCAGTTCTGAAGGTCCGCGATGGGAACAGCTGGGGTGGACCCTGGACCAGCAGCTCGATGAACGTGGCAGATCAGGTATCAGGCTCTGCACGCTGGTCCTGGGCTCTTTACGCAGTGGAGACAGAAAGTTTCTGGCCTCAAGTTGTCCCGCACAGTCCCTGGTGACCCTTTCCCTCCCTTTGTCTCTTACCTCAAGGAAGGCTGCTCTGCCCTTCCTTCCTCTGCCCTTTGACCTCCTTTCCCCCTCAGTAACAGACCTTTTCTCCTTTCTCTTGCTGACTTTGCAGCACACTGAGGGAGTGGAGAGATTAATCAGTGACCGGAAGCTGCGTCTTCTCCAGAGCTGTGATTTGCTGTGGTCAGACAAATCTTTGCGAGCCCAGCCCCAGGAGTTTCTCCTGCTTCCTGCCTCCTGCTCTCCACCTGCGCCTGCCATGGGGAGCCTTAGGGCCTTTCTCTTCCTGTTGGGGGCCCTGGGGGTTCTTGCCAACTTCTGCGGTGAGTAACCAGCCCCTATGTCATTTCTCTTTCCTCCCGGGTCTCAGGGAGAGGGGACTATCTTTCCAAGACCCTTGCTATGTATGTGGGGAAACTGAGACTCAAGGGTGGGATGGGGGAATTTATCTGCCCCCCTGGGCTCCCACTGTGGTTTGGGTTTATCTGGACCTCAGTGTTTGGCACTTGTATCGAGAGTAGTTAGATGCCTGACTGTCCACTAAGGGAGTCAGACAGATCAAGTCCCACAGTAGGAGGGGATCAAGATCTCCCCCATTGGCAGGGCATGGTGGCACACCCCTGTGATCCCAGCACTCGGGAGGCTGAGGCAGGAGAATTGCCAGGAGTTTAAGGCCTGCCTGGGCTACATAGTGAGTCAAAGGCCAACCTGATCTACATAGGCAGACCTTGTCTCCAAAAAGGAAAAAAAATAAATAAATAAGGATCTCTCCATTAATTCAGGTATGTGTTCATTTATCCATATAGCGCACATTTACTGAGACTGCTCAGTGCCTAGCCTTAGACTTTGGAGAAGAGACAAAGGCAGCACCAGTTTGATCACTGCCCTCCTAGAGTTTAAATCTTAGGGAAGAGGATGGATAGAAGAAATCAAGTTTGACTACGTGTGGTGGCACATGCCTGTAATCACAGCACTCGGGAGGTTAAAGCAGTAGTATTACCTTCAGTTTGAGGCCAGCTTGAGCTACATAGTGAGTTCAGAGCTGGCTTAAACTACTGTGTGAGACCCTGTTTCGAAACAAACAAACCCAGGAGGCTGAGGCAGGAGGATCGTTGTGAGTTCGAGACCAGCCTGGGCTACAAAGTGAGCTCAAGGCCAGCCTCGACTGCGTAGTGAAACCCTGTCTCAAAAAGACAAAAAAAAAAGAGAGAGAGAGAGAGAAAGAAATCAAATTTACAAATTGGATCACGGGGAGTGCCACAGGAGATGCCAACCAGGAGTAGAATGGAAGTAGACAGGCAGGGGACTACCAGTTCAGGGAAGGACTTGGAGACCTCATGAGAGCTGAGACCCAAAGGAGAAAAAGGAACCGGTGAGGAAGAGAGTGGGTCCCACATTCCAGGCGGAGAGAAGTGAGTGCTCAGAGACACTGCCTACTTGTACGTCCCAGGGTCGCAACTCTGGGGACCTCTCTTGTCACTCAATGCATAACTCAGGCTCACTTGTGCACCAAGACAGGCAGGAAGCAGAAAGCAGGCCTTGGGACCCCGACTGCCCACCTCTCCTCCTTGCCTCTTTTTACCCTACGCACCAGGTCTCTGGGGATCGTAGGAGCCCTGAGAGGCAGATGCAGACAAATGTAAGTGTCAGATAAAGAAGTCGAGGGTCAGACTGGCCAAGTGACCTGCTCAAGGTGCTCCAGCTGTACTAGACCTTTGGAACTTCAGCTCAGGGTCTTCTCTGGGCACTAGAATCTTCTGGCCTATGTTCCACAAGGGCAATCAGACCCCTCAGCCCTGAGTCCTTGATTCTTGTCCAAACAGACCCCAGGGGAGCCCAGATTTGGGCCAGTCACAGCTTCCCCTCCTGCCTATCTGGCCAGCCTAGTCCTCACCCTGACAATCAGCCCTTAATCCCAACCTCACAAGAGTCCCGTTTGCATGGGTTCTGAAGAAGTTTAAACTGGGATAGAGGTGCAGCCTGCTGCTGCTGTCTCCTAATTACCCCTAGCCTCATCCCCTCAGTCATAAAATGGGCTAAGAATGTTTCCCTGCCTTCCTCCTCATTGTGATACATGGATCCTCCGGCACCTGCTTCCTCATTAAATCTCTGTGTGCAGGTGAACCCGACAGGGATTGCTGAGACAATGCTGAAAGCAAGATAGGCTTCTCTGCTTCTGAATGCCAGTGCCCATCAGTCCTCCGCTGGCAGGGCCGGGCGGCTGTGTACGCAGGAAGCACTCGAGTGCAGGAGACCATAGTGTTGATAGAGGTTGCTTGCTGACACTTTATTTGTTTGTTTGTTTGTTTATTTTGGTTTTTTTTTTTTTTGTACCGAGGATCGAACTTACAGCCTCGCACTTGCCAGGCAGGCGCTTATGCCACTGAGCTAAATACCCGGCCCTTGGTTGGTTTTTTTTGGAGACAAAGTTTCACTATGTAGTTCAGGCTGGCCCTGCACTCACTTTGCAGCTCAGGATGGCCTTGAACTTACAGCAACCCTTTTGCTTCAGTCCTGGGATTACAGGAATGCAACACTATGCCCAGTGCAAGGCCACTTCTATTATGCTTGGTGAATCTACCCGGCTTCTTCTTTCGAAAGAGGCTAGACTGTCAGCTTCCCTTTACAGCTGCCTTCTTAGCACTTTTATCCCCAGCTGACTCATCACAGTGGAGATCAGAGCCCAAGGTGAGGGCAGAGGGTCCCTTCACCAGTTTCAGCAATGGGGAGAAGAAAAGAGGTACAGAAGAACGGATGAGCAGATAGTCAGAGACAGAGCAGCAAAAGAAAGAATGCTACAGAAGTGGAGACAGAAGCTGGTGTGGTGGCACATGCCTGTAACCCCAGTACTTGGGAGGCTGAGGCAGGAGGACTGCTGTGAGTTTGAGGCCAGACTAGGCTATATAGTGAGTTCAAGACCAGCTTGAATTGCATAGCAACACTCTGTCTAAAAAAAAAAAAAAAAAAAGGTGGAAACAGACACCCAGAAAAGGAAAGAAAAGCCAATCCTCCCTGGCTGTCTTTATAAACATTATCCAAGAAACCAGCCACATTTTCTGACCTGGCCTCACACAGCAAAGCATTATTTTGGGTTTTACAGCAGTGAATGGTCACCTAGTAGTAACAGACAACTGTGACTTTTGGGGAAACTGGCCTAAGTTAGTGGACTCCAAACTCAGAGAGATGGGACTGTGTTCTAGGAACCTGGTCCTCATGCCAGGAAGCCCAGGAGGCAGGCAAAACACTCTGCAGCAGTTCTTTTCCTTAGTCCTGGGGTTCGGGGGTCTTGCCTGGCCTTCTAGGATGTGGCACAGTGGAGGCCACCGTGGTCATTTGGAAGCTGTAGCTGGCAGCGACTGAAAAGCAGTGAAGCAGTAAAAGGGGAAGAAAAATCCAAAGTGCCTCCATGCCAGTCTACTGTAAATGACCCTGTGCTGAGCTCAGGTCCCTTCTGCAGGGCAGGAAGACAGTAGTTACCCTTAGCTGGGAAATAACCTTGAGGCTTCCACTGCCAGAGGATTTCGATATCCTGATTACACAATTTCAAGTAAATTCCAAGGCACAAATGGCTGACTGTAGCTAGCCTCACAATCTCAGACCATGTTCACTTAATCACAGAGATGGCCTGGCAGGAAAAGCATCATTTTGACATCTGCATGAAGGAAATTGACCAGACAGCCCTGGTGAGCCAACCAGCAGTTTGGAGTGTTTGGAAATTGGAGCATCACAAATGCTGGGTGGGGCTAAAGTTCTTGTCAATAAGTAGAACATGAGTTCGGGGTACCAAAGAGCCAGAGGTTTGCAGTCAGACCCGTTTTTGGCTTTGCAGCCTTGTCTAAGGCACAATGTGCCTTTGAACTCCTGTTTTCTCTTTTGTGCAAAGCAATGATGACAGTATGTGCATTGCACATCTGGTGTGGGGACCAAATGAGATGGGGTGTAATGCCTATGGCATAGCACATGGACTAATATCCAGCCTCACTGTCACTCCTGATGAGTAGGGCAATAGCATCCTTTGCCCTCAGCCTACCATCTCTTCCCACCCCATTCTAACTGCTTTTTGGGGACATCTGCTTTCCTCCTTTATTCACTACATTTCCGTATAGCCATGCAAGTGGGATATATTTAGGGTGAAGATGGGAGTAGGGACATTCCCTACTTCCATCCCTTCCTGGGGAAGGTCCAGGTAAGGCCAAACCAGCTGCTTGTTAATGGCCTGGCCTACAACCTTATGTGTACTGTTTTCCTTTTTAAGTTATACCACAGTTGGATAGTCAGCTGGTGGAGAGACTTGGCCAAAAGCTCTTGCCCTGGATGGACCAGCTCTCCAGGGAGCACCTGAACCCCAGCATCTATGTGGGCCTGCGCCTCTCCAACCTGCAGGCTGGGACCAAGGAAGACCTCTACCTGCACAGCCTCAAGCTCAATTATCAACAGTGCCTCCTGGGGTATTGTTGCACTTTCTCTTTTTTCCCCATGTTTTGCTTCACATCCTAAGAGACAGTAGACCTGGGTTCTGGCATGGGCCTATCACTACTTTGTTGTCAGACATCAGGCAAATTTTGTCTTCTGTGAGTCTTTCTCTGTCTATAGAATGAAAGAGTCGGTAGGATGAAATCAGAGACGCGAGTACAGGGCCCTTGTACTGCCACTGCATGCTTTTATATCTGAGACAGACATCATTAATTCATAACTACACTCATCCTGAGCCAGGAAGCAGCTTCTGACTCTGTTTCTCTCCTATGCATGAAGTAGGCATCATTAATCTATGACTATACTCTTGCACTGATCCTAGAAATAGCACCTGACTGTACTTCCCTATTGTGCATGAGACAGACATCACTAATTCATAACTGCATTCTTTCATACTCAGCCCAGAAGCAGCATCTTTCCGCTCCCTTTCCAAGGAGCATTAAGGTGAGGACTGTTCTGGTGTTTGAATGAACTTTGAGGAATCAAGAGCAACTTCCTATCAAGAAATAGATATAGAGTGGGGAAAGGAAAGAAAGAGAAGAGTGCATGAAACATAGCCAAAACATGGGGCAAGCCCAGGTGATTTAAATGCTGGTGCCTGCAGAATTTCTCTTTGAGTTTACTTTTTCATCTGTTTAAACACCTGTGACATATACCTCCCGAGAACATAGTGAGCCACACCTTACTCTTGGAAGTTCTAGCAAAAAGTTTCCAACTGTTAGCAATTTTTCCACTTTGTGATGCATGTGCGGGGCACCCTACACCAGGCTTACCAAAGTGCTAGCAGTTCTTAATTGGTAACAGTTCAAAGCAGAACAACCGTTCTTAATTTGCTTTGTCCTAGGCCTGCCACCAGCGATGGCAACAGTGACTGCCCAACCAAGCCTTCCATGGGTCAGCTGGCCCTCTACATGCTCGCTCTCAGGGCCAACTGCGAGTTCGTCAGGGGCCACAAGGGGGACAGGCTAGTCTCACAGCTCAAGTGGTTCTTGGAGAATGAGAAGAGGGCCATCGGTGAGGGGACACCATCTGCTGGGTATGGGAAGGGGCTAGTAGGGCTTACCAGGTGATATTCTTGGTAAGAACTAGAACTTGGCACTTTTTCCCCCAAGCCTCTTTCCCACTCTCCATTCTACCTATCTCATTCTCCATCTAGATGTTCTTGCCTGTTTCAGTAGCCATGCTTGATCCAGCCTTTCCTGAACCCTAACCCATATATACTCTGTTAGCCAGTCCTGATGCTCAGCTACTTAAACTGAGCTCACTATACTCACCTTCTAGGACATGTATATACCGCCTTGACTGCTTGCTCCTTAGCCTCTTTCTACCAACTTTCTGGCCTCCTGATGTTACCCAGCGCATAATAGCCAGAGTGAGGCTTCTCAATATAAATACTATCTTGTTAGTGCTGTGACACCCCACAGAGGCCCTTGACTTCTATCCCCTCTGCCTTTTTCTCCGTTCTAGGCTCTGCTGTGCTCACACTCTCACCCACCTCTCTATGGGCACTGATCACACTGACCTCTCAGCACACAAGTCAAGGTTTTCATACATATTCTCTTCTTCCCCGTCTAGCTCACTCCTGCTCTGCCTTTTCCTCCCTCCGTGCCAGTGTCACTTCTTTATGGTATTTTGTCCTGATTCCCAGCTATTCAAAGACCTCTGTCATGTGGCTCCAGGGACCTCAGGCCACGCACATTAGTTACGGCATGCTTTGGTGGGTATGAGCAAGGACCAGTTGAGGCAGTGAAGGATCTCATGCTCTCCAAGAAAGTACCATATCGGGGAGTGCAAGCAGTGGTATTCCGTGTGCTGGCTGCTTGCTGGGAGGGGGCACAGGCAAGCCCTGGCATAACATGTCCACTTTGTGGCTTTCTTCATCCCAGGGCACAAGCACAAAGGCCATCCCCGTACCAGCTACTACCAGTATGGCCTCAGCATCCTGGCCCTCTGTATCCACCAGAAGCTGGTCCCTGACAATGTGGTAGGCAAGCTCTTGTATGCTGTGAAACACGACCACCACCTCCACCAGGACTATCTCTCTGTGGGTAAGTGGGGAAAACCCTGCTGAGGCCAGGCCAGCATTCTGCCAGCTCCCAGCCCCAGCTGAAGACCTTCACACCCTAGCTTCATGCTCACCTTTCCCTGAGACCCCTCCTTATCAGCTCTCTTAGAGGGAAGTGGGGAGGGGGCTGACATATGGGGCGGTGGCTTTGATCCTGACCCTAGTTCCATCAGGCATTCACTGTAGGGCCTCCTAGGCAAGTCAGGTGGCCTCACCTATAACATGACCTCCCAGCAGCGATTTTTAAGGGATGCCTTACAAGCAAAAGCGCTTGGCACATGCCTGGCATAGACAAAGTTCTGGATGCATAGTAATATTCTCAACACCATTCAAGCCAAGAAGCCTGAGAACTGGATTCAAGATCTGTTTCCTTGTTGCATGATCTTGGGCCACCATTTCCGTTTCTTGTCATTGTTATTCAAGGTCTTTTCTAGGCCTGACATTCCATAAATGAGTGTGTTCCTTCGCGGTGTGGGGTAGGATGCAGAAGGTGGAGCCGGTAGTTTTCCAGAGAATAGCAGCAGGGCCTTTACCAGCAGGGAGATCATTTTGCCTCAGAGCCTTGTGGAAAAACCACTGTGGAGCTGGACTTGGTGGTGCATACTCATAAAGGTAGCTAATTGGGAGGCTAAATCAAGAGGATCACAAGTTCAAGGCCAGCCTGGGTAACTTAGATCCTGTCTTAAAATAAAAATGAAAAAGAGTTGAGGATGTGGAGCTCAGTGTGAAAGCCCTGGATTCAACTCCCACTAACACCACACACACACACACACACACACACACACACGCACACGAGAGGCAGAAAAGAAAACCTATTGCGATGCTGCTGTGGTGGTACAGGTCTGTAATCCCAACACTCCAGAGGCTAAAGGAGGAGGATCCCTGTGAGTTCAAGGCCAGCCTGGGCTGCAAAGCGAGTTCAAGATCAGCCTGCACTGCATAGTGAGACCCTGTCTCAAAAAGACAAAAAAAAAAAAAAAAAAAAGAAAGAAAAGAAAAAGAAAAAGAAAACCTATTGTGGATATGTGAAATGACCAGGAGAGGGTGAAAGGTTTTTGGTTTTTTTTTTTATTTTTTGAGACAGGGTCTCACTTTGCAATTCAGGCTGGCCTTGAACTTGTTTATGTAGTCCAGGCTAGCTTCGAACTTATGGCAGTCCTCCTGCTCAGCCTCCCAAATGCTGGAATTCTAGGTGTGTGCCACCATGCCCGGCTTGGGTGAAAGGGTTTTTAAAAATCCCAGGGCCTAGGCAACTCCCTATACCAATTAAATCAGGCTGCATGGAGTCAGTAGTTTGCTTAAAACTCCACCAGGGTTTCCATCTTGCAGCCAGGCATGGGAGAGGGTAGTAGAGGACACAGTCCTCTGGGGCCTCCCTCTGTCAAGCTCCCTTCTTGAAAGGAGTAGCCTAACCAACCAACCCCAAAAGCCGAGTACTGAGAGGTTTCCTGGGATGCAGGACATTCAGTGTCCAAACTTGAACGGGCATCCCTCACTGGTCTGACAATGTTGCCTGCACCTTCTTCAAACCTTCCTGTGGCTGCCCATTGCCAAAAGGGCTTGAACCCTAAGGCCCTGCCTGACCTGGTCTGGCTTGGTCCCATGTGGGTGTCTAGGTCATCATAGGTGCTGTGCCCCCTAGATACGATGGCCATGGCGGGCTTGGCCTTTACCTGCCTGGAGCGCTCTCACTTCAACCCTGATTTGAGACAACGGATTGCCACGGCTCTTGGGACAGTGCGAGAGAAGATCCTGAAGGCCCAGACCCTCGAGGGCTACTTTGGGAATGTCTATAGCACCCCACTGGCACTGCAGGTGGGAAATTCACCCTGGAGCCCTGGTCATCCTTGGGGTTTGCGGGGTGGGGGGGGTGTCACCCGAAGTGGGAAGTGAGAGGTGGGCTGGTCAGGGGCTGGAAGATCTGGCTCCCCACTGCCAGCTGACTCACCTCCTCTCTCTTTGCCCTGCCTCTCACAGTTTCTAATGTCTTCCCCCCTGTCTGGGGTGGAGCTGGACATTGCCTGCCTTAAGGCGAGGGCAGCTCTGCTGACCAGCCTGCAGCATGAAGCCTTCCAGAACGCTGTCATGATTTCCCAGCTGCTGCCCGTCTTGAACAGCAAGACCTACGTGGATCTCATCTTCCCAGATTGCCAGGCACCAAGAGGTAGCCGAGCTCTTTACAATTTGCTGAGCACTCCTTGCTGTCTGCGTGTCCCAGTGAGGGGAGGTTGCTTGATCCTGATTTGCTGGGGCCACATGAGTTTGTGGGTGTGTGCAGGACATAGCAGCTAAAATGGGGTCACGGTTTCTGTCATGGGTGTGTAACCTGCCAGGGCTGCACTGAGTGAAGAGGAACTGTCCTGGAATACATACGAAATATATAATATAGTTAATATTGACAGGAGCAAAGCTTTCTTTTTAATTTTTAGCTTATTTCCAGGCGTGGTGGCACACACCTATAATCCCAGTACTCAGGAGACTGAGGCAGGAGGATACCTGCAAGTTGGAGGCTAGCCTGGGCTACATAGTGAGTTTCAGACTAATCTGAACAATATAGTGAACGCTTGTCTCCAAAACAGAGAGTGAGACAGACAGAGAAAGAGAGACGGAGAGGCAGACAGACTGATTTGAAGAGCTGAGTGGGATGCTAGGGGAGAAGGGAGAAGGGAGATCAGAGCAGAGGGGAAGCAGCAAAATCAAAGGCAGAGAGGTAAAAACTTTGGGGGAACATTTTGCAAGAGTGAGATCTGTGGGGGAGTGAGCAGGACTGTCAGGCGGAAGAATGACAAAGAACTGAAGTCTGGGGGTGCAGCTCAGTGGCAGAGCACCCACCTAGCATGCTCAAGGGCCTGAGTTTGGTCCACAGCACTGCAAAAAGTAAAATAAAATAAAATAAAATAAAATAAAATAAAACGAGGTGAGACCATTAGAGGTGATAGGGGAGTGACAGGAAGAAATGTATGTTCTTGAGGGAATCCTCTGGGGTACAATGAGGCAGATAATTGGGAAGGAGAGTCCAGCAGCAGAGAAAAGATTGAGGAACCTGACAGTGGGAGGTGGAGGGATATGGAGGCTGAGGACAGGGAGATCTGGGGTGATGGCCAGGCTTCAGCCGAGCAGATGCTCATGGCATTGACTGAGCTGAGGACATGGGAAAGGACATGGTCCAGATGGGCCGCAGCATCTTCCAGGGCGGGAAGGAGGATTCACATCCAGGCTCCCTGTCCTCACACCAGCTGCTGCTTCCTTTCTCCCTGGCACAGTGCTGCTGGCAGCAGCTCCTGAGGACCCTGTCTTCACCCACATCCCGGAGGTCATCAGTGTCACGCTGAAGGTCTCCAGCGTCTTGCCGCCCTACAAACAAGCCATCTCAGTGGTAGCCGGGTCCTCCTTGGAAGATGTTCTGAAGAAGGCCCAGGAGTTAGGGGAATTCACGTGAGACACCCCTGCCTCCCAGCCCAACCGCCATGAACTCCACATACTTCAGATGGAGTCATAAAAAGGACAGGGGACAGAGGACAAAGAGGATTCCTTTGGGAGCGGCACCGCTTCCCCCTTCTGCATGCCTTTCTCATGCTTGCTGTCATGGAAACAGGAACTGTGGGTCAGCATTGTCATAAGAGCAGTTTCCAAAGGCAGAGCCACCGCACTGGAACCCAGATCCTGAGATCTCCAGCTGGGGTTCCCAAACTCAGTGAGAACACCGGGTGTGCTCCCTTCCTCACAGGGCCATTATGAGGTGTCCAGGAATGAGTGCACTTAGAGACCTTGGCACATGCCTTTCTCATGTGCAGGGTCCAGCATGTACTAAGCACTCGATACAGGTCAGCTTTCATAAGTGTTAAGAATTTTAAAAAGTCAGGCATGGTGGCTTATGTCTGTAATCCCAGCATTCAGGAAGCTGAGGCAGGGGGATTGCTGAGAGTCTAGGCCAGCCTGAGTTACAGCATGAGACCCTGTTTTAAAAGAAAAGAAT
>RJWT010037091.1:0-13131 GCA_004365215.1 Cuniculus paca | reverse complement strand
CTATACAGAATCCTAAAATAAAGTTTTACTGATCTTAATTATTGCAGAGAATACTGAGTGTTAGAAACAGAATTTTAAGTGTTTAACCCAGAATATGTCATATACCCAAAACAGTAGAAACTACTGATTAATTTTCCTTGCTTATCATAGATCCCTTTATATAATAAACTTTCAGGAAACCAAATTTTAAAAATCAACTGAAAAAAACACAGGAATCTAAATATATAAATTATACACATGGATCTTGTCTAATATTCTTTTTACAGTACACGAAGTGTGAGCACATCTTTCAGAAAACTCGATTAAAAAAATAAAACTCACAAAATAGGTTGAGCCATATGACATTGCTGATATTTGATCATTTTTTAAAGAAGTGGCTAGAGGCTGGGGATTTAGCTCAGCGGCAGAAGTGCCTGCCTGGTAAAGGTGAGGTCGTGAGTTCAATCCCCAGTACCAGAAAAATAAATAAATAAATAAATAAATAAATAAATAAAAAAAAATAAAGAAGTAGCTAGAATATAGATTTTGTAAATATATCAAGGTTTTAAAAAACCGAAAGTTACATATCCATCTAACTTTGAACTTGACTGATTCAATTTTAAAGACCGGTGGAAAACAGAAAAATAAAAATTTATGCTCAGTTTATCTAAGAAATCAGTGTGTAGCTAATTAAAAGTTTTATTTTAAATTACTTAAAAGGCGTTTTTTTCTCACTTTAACCTAACCATGACCTCAGAACCTTTCAAAATTCACGGATCACATGCTTCCGATTAAAACTGATCATCTCCTGGCTACCACATTTGCTTTTCAATATAATTTCCTTACGAGAACTTTAAAACATGGAAGGTGAAACTGTGGGAAAATTTAGTGTATTTTGAAGCCTCTACCTCTGAAGTTCTCAGTCGCAAGCATCTCGTAAATAAACCGCCACGGACAGCATGATCCGGTCTTCTGACCTTTCCAGGGCTTCGCCCACAGCCTTAGCAAAGCAGATGCAGCTGTAGGGCGATGAGACTGCCAATTGTGGGTCCAGGAGAATCAGTGAATCAGGAAGATCAGTAGCTTCAGTCTGACCTTTGACCTTTGAGATCTGCATTCATCAACTGTGGAAGTCTTCAGATACAACACTGAAGGCGAAGCACGGAGCAGGGGAAAACTTGGGGACCCAATGCAACCTCCGTAAATTTCCTCCATATATTACAATCACGACTTCGGAGTTGAGGCAGCTGGCATCGCTTGCCCTGTACTCATCACACACATAGGAAACATGCTGATTCATAAATGACGAACTTGCTTTCTGCTCACTGAAATTAAATCGGACAAATCTGTGAAAGAATGGTGCTGCAGCTGATTTATGGCTGAAATTGAGTGTTATCACGTCAAAGAAAATAGCCTCATCACAAGTAAAAAAATGTTTCCATGTTAATAAAGTCCTTTTATATGCTTCACTTCTATGTTTTACTATTACTAACATAAGGAATATAGAATCACACTTACTTTGAGGAAAAAGATGCTTAAATGGAGTAGGTTTGCCAAAGTTGACATAACAAATAGCAGAAGTAAAACTAAAATTCTTATCTCTCTGTCTTTAATACTGTGGAATGTTTTTTATAGAATACGCTAAACATAGCATAGAATTTATAAGGAGATCCTCACTAAAGCTTAAACATTATTTGTACTATGGTGTTCCATATTCCTTGACTTTTGTTTAACTGACAAAACTACTTCCTGCTGTTATTTGATGGGTACACTCATATTCACTATGTAATCAGTGACATTTCTGAACTCAGAGTAGCTCTTAGCTTTATTTAAACTATCAGAGAAGAGCAACTTGTACTGTTAGTGGAATCTACGTGAATCCAAATAGAACCACACTAACAGGGGTTGAAGCAAGGAGAGGGAATTGAGAAAAAAAGAGGAATCAAAATACATCATGTACAGGCACAAATTCCCTATGGTGAATATGATCATTATGTATACCTAAAATGTACCAATGAGCTTAATTTTTTTAAATTTTTAAAGATAAAAATTAAGACAAAACAAAAATTAAAGATACAATAAAAAATATACAAAATAAAAACTATTCAAGAAATCCATGTTTGAGACAGCTATTCTAATCTTCAGTTCACAATAAAATTATTTTTCTGCCTCATACTCAAGAAAGAATATGATTTGGGGGAAAGAAATAAAACACCAAATTTACTTTTTTCTATATCTAGTTCTATTCTGCCAGTGTAACAGTGAATAATTCTTTAGTTTTAAATGTGTGATTTTCAAGGAAAAAAATATAAACTTTAAAAATATGAAAACCTTCAGTGTTTTTCAATTTCACCAACTATTTATTATATCACCTTTTAGAATATGTGTGTTTAACGGTATTACCAAATACTCTATGCATGGAATAAGTAAAAGAAAGAATGTGGCCAGCTATAACCTATATGAGAAGTCAAATAATGCAGTCTTCCTAACTCTGAAGGCATTTGTTGACAATTTCAAGAGTATTAAAACTTTGCATCTCAGTAAAAATGGAGCTAAAGATGCAGACATTGATACTCCTGGAGCGATGTACCATTTAGTTTTCACTGAGAAGACAGAACATTGTTGTGCAATGGACTGGAGGGAACTTGAATTAGTTCAGTCAATTAAGTCATGATTAATTTACGTTAGATCCTGCTCTCTTGAGTCTATAAAAGTCAAGACTTTAGTTAACCACCAGTATTTAGTTTAATAAAAGTAAAGTCTTTAAAAATGAATTCTGCAGAGAAAAAAAAAACTACTGACACAATCAATAGCAAGATTCCCATTTTAATCTGTCAGTGGAAACTAGAATAGATTTAGAATAAGAACAGGGTTGCTCCCTTTAAATGAATAACCAAATTTCCCAGATAGGTATTAGCATGACTTAGACAGTAGCTCTACCTTAAAGTGTGATACATTGTAACTGTGCACAAGAGCAAAGGCTTTCTTTGAAGCAAGACCTGCCACTAATGAGGAGTTCGGTTCTTTCTGGATCTAAATAGAAACATTCAATTGTTAGTACCTTCAGTCAAAAGCGATGCTGCAGAGGCTGTGAGTAGATTTCGATTACTCTAATTATTATCTGAACATAACACATAAGCTTAATAGGCCATTGTATATGTAAGGTACATTGAGAAAAAATGTGATTGTAGGCTTAGCAGAATTTTTATACCACAGAGAAAACAAGAGATTTATTCTATTTGTTCAAGAGAAAGAGCAAATGCCTAACACTATTCATAAAGCGGCTCAGATGATCTCAATATTGTGCAAATTATTTGAAGACAGGAGCAGCATTTAGGATAAGTCTTTCTTTAAAAGGAACTAATGAAAAAGGTATGAATCATCAGATATATTTTCTTAGGTGAAGAAAATTATGTAGCTTATGGAACTCATAGTTTTTCTGAAGCATTTGAATAAACCCTGCCTATGTATTCCAAGTGCTAGAAAAGTCATCATTTATGATATCATCATTAAGGTTCAATCTGATAGAGCAAACATTGCATGTATGCAATGAATGAATTCTACAAGTTCAAATACTATGCTTCCAAACATACTCAATGAGAATATTGCTAGACTAAATACCACGGTGATGAAGAATGTAGAATCCAGAGGCACACGCCTTATGTTTCATTCCATTTCGGTCACCTATTTGTGCAATCTTGAATAATTCATTTATCTTTTCTGCTTCAATTTCTTTCCTTTGTATAATAGGAATAATAATCATCCCTACATTTTAGGCTGCTTTTAGGATTACATAGGTTAATGTAGATTAAATCAAATGTGCATGCAATGCCCTAGCATTTTGATTGGCATGCAGTAGAAAGCTCAGGAAATATGAGCTCTAATTAATATTGTTGCTTTAAATTCTTTGCTTTCTCACTTGTAGAATACATAAGATGATTATTCAGGGAGGCAGTATCCGTTTCCAGGCTAGAATACACAGTTCCATGATTCAAAAGTCTTTTATGCCCTAAATGAAGAAACAACACAGTGGAGTGAATTGGAGCCAATTGCTTTACCTACCCTCAATGCCTCCAGTACTCACCTCTCCCTCTCTGTTAACCATACTCCAGGGCAAAGAGCACTGCTTCATATGTGAAAAGCAGTGGTTAAAGAGAGAATTCTCAAATAAGCTCTTACATTTTACCTAAATCTAAACTACCAGCCACTTTCTATCATTATTTTTAAACTATATCCATGTCACACTGCTATATTAAAAGTACTTTAAACAACCACATTTTGTGTGTTACACAAAGTACCCGAGGTTGTAATACTTTCTTTCTATTCATTTATGCTTTGGGTTTTTTAAACATGTAGTTACAGATGACAGGAAACCATGCTGGAGATTTTTCTCAAACAGATTACTTTGTATTTGTTCCTAAGAATTCTGACTAAGGGCATCAGTGTCAGATATGAAGGAGGTTTTCAAAGAAAGATGATGAGGAAGACACAAACTCCACTATTGTAAATGCCCAAGTGCTCACATTATCCCTCATGTACCACACGCTTCAAGTAGCGATCAAGAGCAGCCACTTGCCCTTCTCACAGGCA
The DNA here is from genome assembly GCA_004365215.1 of Cuniculus paca. Classification (NCBI taxonomy): domain Eukaryota; kingdom Metazoa; phylum Chordata; class Mammalia; order Rodentia; family Cuniculidae; genus Cuniculus; species Cuniculus paca. Next base: position 8,562 of record RJWT010037091.1, on the reverse strand, counting down.
ATGTGGCGTGAAGTAAGAAGAGTCCCATCTTTGTGACATGCCAGGTTTCATTGCCAGCCTGATAGATTTTTTTTCCAAAGACAGTCACTAGATAATGATACAGTAACTCAAACATGTTATTTTTCAAAAGTAACTATCATAGTTTGTATTGGTCTCGAAAATCAACAATGGCTTGTTCGCACTGACTGAAGTATTAACTGCACCATGATGGGAAAAAAATTTTTGATAACAATGGCACTTGTCATGTTGGGGTCTTGAAAACAAAATCAAGGAGAGGATCTGAAGAGTGCTGTGTTTTCAGTAGCGGTTGTGAAGATTTCCTTGTGTAACGACAGTCTTCCAAAAAGGAAAATAAAACACATGAACCATTTTCTAGGTGTAGAAAAGGATAAATCACTAAAATAACTCTTAAGAGTTGATTAGAATTGAGGATATAGCACAATGATCAAGCATATGCCTAGTGTGTATAAGGCCCTGAGTGTTCTCCCAGCTCAAGAAAGGAAGGAAGGAAGGAAGGAAGGAAGGAAGGAAGGAAGGAAGGAAGGAAGGAAGGAAGAAAGAAAGAAAGAAAGAAAGAAAGAAAGAAAGAAAGAAAGAAAGAAAGAAAGAAAGAAAGAAAGAAAGTAAGTTGGTTAGAAAAAAACAGCAGACCCAGAAACATAAAGAGTTTGTATATCTAGGTAAAAATGAAGCCCTTTTGAAGTTAGAGAGAAGGATGAAGACAATTTTTATACATGTACCTAATTGTTACTCAAAATTAGCAAGTTTATTTTCATATAAAAAGAAATTCTTTTCCATTGTAATCAACCTAGAAAATATAAATGGACAAAAGAGGACCATTTAATAATACTTTATCCCACTAGCTACTTTTGCCACAGAACAGTTCATCTTACACAAAGAAACAAATGTGAACTTTTAGATTTGTTAATCTGCTGAGAGCCCTCAATGGCTTCCTGGTGTTATAAAAATAAAATCAAAATAACTTTCTGGGCTCCCATAGCTCAAAATTCCCTGGCCCTAGGCTCTTTCTCTTCCTCACTAATTTCCCACCACAATCTGAGCTTATCTCACTCCAGCACAGAATTGAGTTGGGATTTCTCAACTATTCCACCTGTATTCCCACCTTAAGGCATCCCCTGTGTTCCCTTGACTTGGAATGTTTCTCACTTAGCTACTCACATCAGGTCTCTCTACTCAAACATCCCCTCTTCAGAGAGCACCTGTCTGATAACCCCATCTACAGCTACCTCCCTCCTTTCTCCTTTCATGCTGTATGATTATTCAGGGAGGCAGGCTCCAAACCTATCACCACCTAACTTTATATTTCACATTCATGTATCTGTCTGTATCCATTGTCTATATCCACTAGAATGTAAGCTCCTTGAGGCCAAGAATTTGGACATGACTTCAACATTCACACCACATTGTTCTGTGAGTTTCTGGTCTCCCTCACCACATATAGTCAACCTTTACATATATCTCTCAGATCTATTATAATCAATGGTTATTTTGTGTAACTTGAATTATAAAAGAAAAAGACATATATTCTCCCTAAATTTTTCTTCAGAAAAATTAACACCTATTTCCTCATCTCCTTGCAAGCCCAGGTATATATTTATTAAAATTTAATGATTGGGGTAAAATTTTACTTGACTTTTCACTAGTATTTCATATGTGTTTTGCTTGAAAAATATTTATCAACGTATTTATCCCTGTTTTGACTTCTCATTTTTATTGAGCAAAAGCTTTAAAATTTGTCACAGAATTCTAATATTTTATGATGTGGAACCCTTCATATATTAAGAATAGGTAATATATTTTACAAATATGTTTCTAGCCCCTTATTTTTCTTAGGTTATTGCATGTCAAAACATTATGTATTGCTATGGTTGCTGTTTTTATATATTATATTAAATAAATGTCCCATTACATGTGATGCTCAAGCTATATACAAGTCCTTGGTTTTATTTCATGTGTGTATTCTAGAACCAAAACCAGGTTTTCAAGCACTTGACAAAGTTTGTATCTGTGATACTAAACAAGTCATTGAACACAGCTGGTATTTCCCCTACAAGTGAAAAATTCTCCATGAAAGAAAGCAAATAAAAATTTTGGTGTGTATTTCACCTACCTATGGACTTGGCTTCCTATATGTCTGGAACAACCAAAGAGAAACAAAATTACAGGCAAAAGCACTATGTAAAAGAGGAAAGATGCCGAAGTTAAATTATATTTCATATTCTATTTTTAATGACCTATTTGGTTACTGGGTAATTGATTACAAAACTATAATAGATTTTAAAAAAGAAGAGACACTTCTTTATAGTGGTATGGTGAGTATAATGGCATTTTTGTACAGTGGAAACCTACTCAGCTATAACCCCAAGGCTTTTGTAGGTTACAAAAGTTGGATACAACTTGAGATCATGGTCATGGACGAAATGGTTCAGAGTCACAAGGGTGAACATCGTGTTGTCTCCCTAGTATAACAAACTAAAGGAGTTAGTGGGATCCAAAATGCACAATAATATTGTGAAAGTGAAAGGGGAGGAAATGTCTAAAAAGGGAAGGCAATGGCCACTGTTAATCTATTATTGTTTTGAAATTCGTATTGTTTTCATTGTTCTGTTTAGTTTGGCTTTATTCTGTTTTGGTTTTGTTTGATTTTATTATATATGATGGCATAGACAATTATTTCAAAGGTAACAAAATATATTATGGTAGCCATTATTGATTTCTTATTATCTTGTTTTGAAGGCCTGTATCATGTTCATTGTCATGTTTTGATTGACCCTATTCTGTTTTATTTTGTTTGGTTTATTCTCTCCAAAATAAAAAAAATAGTTGATTGATTGTGTCAACCTGAGAAATTTAGAAGCTTAACTAAGTGGGCTCGGCAATTCCACACCCTAGAAGACCTGCCCTAGGGCGGCTTGTCACCTGGAGCAGTTCATTGTCACCTGGACAGCATAAAGAGGAAATGAGAAAGGACAGACTGGATTCTGTTCTTCAGAGGAGCTCCAGTCTTTACCTTCAACTTGGACATCATCTCCTGGCTTCTAGCACAGACTCTTGGACTTCTGCCTCAGATCCTTCAGGCTACCAGCGTAGACTCTTCAGCCTTCTGGCATAGACTGTTTAGCCTTCTGTTACAGACTGTCTAGCCTTACAGACTCATCGGTCTCCTGCTATGGACTTGCACATGACACTGCAGTGAACTCCAGACTGTGGACTGAAAGCTTCGGCCTCCAGCATGCAGATACTCTCTGCATGCTTCCTCATCCAACTCTGTGGCTGACCACTGTAAGCCAATCTTGTAATTTCTTATATATTTTTTATCTTGTGTTATATTTGTTTCTCTAGTAAAACCCTGACAGTGAGCTCAATTATATCTCCCACTGCAAAGGTAGTAGAGTTAATTATGTAACAGAATGCTAAGTGATATGCATTTATATATGTGTAAATATACATATATCTATAAATATATGCATACACATTTATTACATGTGCGTGTGTGCCAATGACAAATATACTGACAGATAAATACATAGGTCAGTCAGTCAATCACAAAGCTATTTTTATCTTACCTAATTCCATGCAGTTTTAATACATAATCTCTCCAAACTTTGATAGACATTTGATAAGTGAAGTACACCAATATTTTAGTACATTTCACCTCTGCATAATAATAAATAATAGATATAACTGCAGTGACCAAAATTCAGCTAAAATACTTTGAGGACAGAACAATTTTAAGAGATGCAGAATTCTTTGCAGCCATAGTAATGCATAGTGATGTCAACCAGGCATAAATTGGTGCAACACCGACTCTTGAGAGTCACCAAGGCAGCCTGGAGAAAAATACAGAATCAAAGGACAAATGAACAAGATGCCGAGACCAGAACCAAAGCAGAATCTTTTGATAACCTTTCCTGAAGAAGGGTATCCTCATTTTCCTAGAGAAAAGGAATAGGGCCAATCCAGAGAATAGCAATGGAAAAATGCAAAATTGTACTGCACTGTGTGTGAGCATTGTTACGGTTTGTATCTAGGTGACCCCCTCCAAGCCTCATGTAGTCATAGAAGCCCCTGAATCTAGTGTTTGTCATTGATTCATTGTCTAGTGCTGGGATTGGTGGTGTGAGTTCTGCACCCGCCCAGGGCTGGAGCCAACGTACAATGTAAGGTTGAGAAGGAGGCAGGTTTTTCCTTCTTTTGCACAGTTCACTTTTGCTGCTTGCAGCCACCATGAATGGCTGCCCCTCAGCCACAGCACCCTGCCTTGGAACCAGTTAAGTATGGACTAAAACCCCCAAACCTATAAGAGATAAACCTCTCCTTCCTTCACTTTGGGCATCAAGTATTTTGTCTCAGCAACAAGAGAAAAGTAACCAAGACAAGCATCTTAAAAATAATTTTTAATAAAATGTAGATAACTTATTCAAAGAGAAAATTAACTCTTCTCATGATATAGTGATATTTTATTAAGTCTTGTTTTCATCAAACAAACAAACATACCTGCATTACGTACAAAAACATCTAATCCCAACCAGCATTAGAATAAGTAACACTGGCTGAAGCTGGCTAGTTCCTGTCCTTTCAGAATGTCACAACCATTCAATCCCAATCTCCATGGTCTCTCACCTAGAACACTACAGTGGACATCTTACAGGATCCCCCAGTCCATCTTGCTGCTTACTCTATTTTCAACACAACACCCAAAGCTTAAGAAAGTTTCTTTCTATTGAGTTGTGCAATGTACTATTTATATTATGCCTTTGCAACAAATTGTTCAGTCACCTGCGGAGGACAGAATTCGTCATTTTCAAAGCAAAGTGGAGTAACAAATATCCTTCTACATCTTGGCATAAAACTGAAGACCCCAGACCCAAAATCCAGCTGCATAAAATAGACTCCATTTCAATGAGCAAACTATCTCTTCCTGTGCATCTCAAGACAGCTACAACCAGCAAGTAATTAGAATCCAGGTTAGCCCTATTTATCTGGTTTTCCTTATTCTACTGGTTGTTCCTCTTAGATCTCCACTGATGATTTCTACTCTTTTCAACTTCAGAACAGTTCTGTCCACCATTCTCTACCCTTTTTTTTTTTCTGAAATTACACCATATCCAAACTCACTCAACTCCATGACTCTCTACAGCAATTTTACACTAATGAACTGAAAATGTATGTATGGCTTTGACATCTTCCTTGAGTGACAGTGTTACAAAAGCAGTCACACTTTCAATGGACAACTCAAGAAGTCTGAAATGGAACTCTTACAGTTGGCCTGTGAACCCCCATTTCAGAAACTGAGGCGCAATGTCACCCTACTGTTTTCTTCCAAAACCTTGGAGTCATTCTTAACTCTTGCCTTTTCCTCACCTATCCACCCCTACCACAACTACCAGCAAGTTCAATAACCTGTGAAATAAACTACATTCATTCAATCACAACTCAAAACCCAGTCACTTCTTTCCATTGCTACCACACCCCTTCTCTTTCAGCAGCAGTCCTGCAACAGGATTAGCTGTTTCCACGCTTGCTCCACAGGCCTGTTTGTCACCCCGCACCTAGAGTGAAGCATTGAAAATTAAATAGATCATTTCCTTCTCCTCCACAAAGTCATCCCAACTGCACATTTTCCTGACTTTGTCTTAAGGGACTCTTCATATCTTGACCTTCCTGCTCTGTCCCTGACCCTAATCTTTCCATCCTTTCCTTGCCTTGTTCAAGCCTAGCCTTACTGTCTTCCTGTGGTTTCACCGATATGCCAGGCACATTCCAAATGTAAAGCCCTTGCCCACTGGTTCACTATGACCCAAGGCTCTGCCCCACTCCCACCCCACCCCACCCAAACTCTGTCATGACCTCTTGGTGCATTTGGGCTTGGCTCAAATGGCCCCTCTCAGAAAGGCCTTCACTCACTACACAATTTAAACAAGCACACATTTCCCAGTATTTTACATATTCCTGAGTTTTATCATTTAGTTTTATAGTGTATCACATATTTATTTGTTCATTTGCATACTGTCAGTCTTCCTCACTATAATGTAAATTGCATCAACAGGGACTCTGTCTGTTTCACTTGCCCCTATGCCCTACTAGAATGCTACCCAGCACACAATAAGTGTTCTGGACGTATTAAACAAATGACTATATTCACTAATGGTCATCCAACGTTTCCTTGCTCTGCAATTGACATGCAGCTGATTAAAACCTGGTGATACTAACGTAAAAAAGAAAGTGACTCATCAATGTGACTCTTTAAAAAAGAAACCTATATTAAAAAAGAAATCTTACACCTATATTTTATTTAAATAAATCAGCCTAAACATAGAAGTGTCTCTAAGGTAAAAATTTAATGGGAGCCAAAGTTTTTAATCTCCTATAACCTGTCCACCCAAACTAATCTTTGTCAATAAAAATTATTTCTTTTGTAGATTATGTTCATGTTTAATATATCACAAATATGAATATGAACAATTTACTCTCAAAATACAATTGCTTTAATTATATTTTAAATTTTATATTTTGGGAATTCATTCTGCCCTCTTTTTTGTATATGTAATACTCTTTATTAATTCATGGCAAATGTATATCTTGAGTATGTGCCTAGAAATTTCATGAGCTATGGTAGCATATAGTACAGGTTTGACTGTGAGAATTCTCCCTCCCAAAAGTTCTCTCTTCATAACATAGTACATTTTTAATTATTAAAAATAATACTTTCTGAATATTAACTCGATTGTTTAAAAAGTCCAAAGTTAAATTCAATTTTTACTGAAAATAATAAATAAGAGTGCTCTTAAATGATTCATTTAAGTTTTGAGAATGCTCAAAAATCTTTTTAAATCAATTAACATGGCTTCCATTCATTTAAAATTTCAAATTATTTTTTCTTCAGATTTCTATGTATTTGGAAATCTTTTTTTTTTTTTACTATTCATTAATGGAGCATCACCAGTTTTCAGGATCATAATATTTTCAATTGATTAAAAACATTTTACAGAATTATTTATTGCAGTCTCCAGTTGCCTGAATGTTCCATAAAAATAAATTATTTTTACAAACAAATTATCAGAATTATATTATTTTGTATTCAAATTAAATATTTTCCAAGGTGTATTTACTTGGACCTGTGTCTGTAAATTTACCTGTATTTGCTTTTTCTGCAAATTCCAAAGACACATTATGTATAGTCAAAAGTTGAGGTGAATATTCTCCTCCCCAAACCTCTGTCATAACACAGAGCTGATCTAAATGAGATTTAAAAGTGTATGCCACAGGGAAATGCATGCCATTAACAAGCAATGTATACAATCAAACTTAAAGCAAGGCCATAGTATTTTAATCAGGAAAGCCAAAGAGTTATTTCTGTCCACTGGGGTAATAAATGAAGGCAAAAGCAATTGAACATGCTTTCTGATGTGCTAAGTGATATATGAGCTCTCATGAGTCACCAAATTGGAAGGGCCACATACTTAGTTAATCAACACTACACAGTTATATTGGGGGAGAGGTAATAAATTTAACAAATGTTATATTAGCAGGGGTCGGGGTAAAATCAACTTGATCCACCACCTCGGTAATTAAAGTAATGTCTTTAAATACCTATTATCAAATGTCTGACTATAAAAAAGAACGAAGTTTTGATTCTCAGTCATTTGCTACGGTGGATTTAGTAACAGTATCACTGGAATTGTCAAAGCTGGCCACTGATTAATATGTATGAACTAATATGTTGATAGGGTAGAAAATCACATCCTGGGAGACCAGTTAATGCACTTCTTTTCAGAATTTTCAGGGCTGATTAGAACCAAATTACATCCATAGGAAACTATTAAGACCACACTAGATGATAAACTGCTGTTCCTAAAGCTTTTCTCCTTCAAGGATAAACTGTGTATTTCAGAGTAGAAACACAGTTTCTCTTGTACGTAATCTAAGTCCAAAAGGACAAAAATGAATTTGTGGTTAAAAGCATCAGTTTCAAGCATCCAGACCACAACATATCATGCTGGTATATGTGTTAAAATGGGAAAATGTATTTCTGGAATTAAAAAGTTGAATGCCTACCTTCTGATGATAAAAACATTTGGGTTGTGAAAGTCATAGTTTAAATTTTCAAAGAATGGAAATTGAGTGTCTTGGTTACTTTTCTCTCATTGTTGAGACAAAATACCTGATAACCAAAGTGAAGCAAGGAAAGGTTTATTTAGCTTACAGTTTATGGAGGTTTCAGTCCACACTCAGCTGGCTCCAAGGCAGGGTGGCATGGCTGAGGGGCAGCTGTTCATAGCTGCCACAAGTGATAAAAGCAAAAAGGGCAAAAGGGGAAAAGCAGGCCTCCTTCCCTCCTTTATATTGTATCATGGCTCTGCCCTTAGGTGGGTGCAGCACTCACATCACCAATCCCAGCGCTAGACAATGAACCAATCACAAACGCTAGATTCAGTTGCTTGCATGACTGCATGAGGCTTCGGGGAGACACTTAAGCCATAACATTGTGTTAAGTAGGAAATATGAATTCTTCCTATCAATGGAGACAAGGCTTTTTTT